>VMDO01005161.1:0-115086 GCA_007922755.1 Pedetes capensis
AGGTTTTTATGAGGTGAGAATTTGAGAAACTTTATTTCTTCACTCACTTATTTGGCTGTTATCTTTTGAGCACCTACCATGGCTGAGTAGGAGAAATGCAATTTCCCCAGAGCATCTTGGATAGCTACCACAGTACTCAAGAAGGAAAAGCTGAAAATGCTGAGTCATTAAATTGAAAATCTATCAAATATTCCCTTAGGGAGAAATGTCCTTCAGCACAAAAACAACTTTCCTGGCATAGCCTTGAAACTTTAGGAAGTTGAGGCCCTGAAATCTTTCTATTAGGTTGTCAGTATGATTTAAGCTATATGTGTACTCTTTCCTTAGAATGAAATGCTGTATTTACTTGTGCTTGTCTTTTCCCTTCAGAGAAAATGACTTCATAAGGCAACTGTGTCTTGTCCTTTATCCTCTTAAGAAAGTGTTCTCCTCAGAACCTGATCCAAAGTGCTTATTTAAAGCGTGTAAAGCCCTTGAATACATGCTCACTGGGTGGAACTACCATTTAAGGTACACTTTGTTGCTCACTCTACTCTTATGTATGGAGCAAAGAATCCAGGGTCACCTGTCCTCTCTCAGACTTGGAGAGGACTCTGCCAGGATGTCCCCTGCAGTCCTCCATCCAGTGTGTGTGGCCCCAGGAACTCTGTTCCATTGGTCACCCTGCCTGCTGCAGACTGGCTGACATTCTGCCTCTTCTTGTAACATGTTGTCAGCAGAACATACAAGATAGACATAAATAAGATCATGGAGACCTTACAAAGAAGGAGGAGACTTTGAGTTAGTTCACATTTGTGCTAATCTGGTCCTGCTTTCTGCAACTGTACTAAACCCTGGTTCTGTGTTACTTTGATCTTTTTACTCTGGTTTATAGAAAGAAGAAATGGAATTGGACATTTAAGTTCCAGGTGGGACTGAAGTGACTCTCATAATTGGCTCTCAGCTGGTAAATTTGCTGGGAAGACTTGGGGAAATGCAATGTGGAAGACTGCCCTGTCCTCCTCCTCTGCTGAGTGGGGAGAAGTGCATGGGCATGCAGCATGGAGTGAGAGCAGTCTGCCAGGGGTGCTGTGGTAGCTGACAAGCACGGGGAAGAGAGTGTACGGATCATTGTGTCAGGCTTTTCCCAAAGCCTTGTTAACCGAGTCTTCTGCCCAGAGCTGTCTCTGTGAGGCAGCTGTCTGTGAGGCTGCTGTGATGCTTTCCTCCTCATTGATAGCTCCCTCCCTAGCTTCCTCACCTTCCTTAGAGTCTTTGTCCACCAGCCGTGGCACTACTTTGCACTGTGATGAGATCTTTGTAATCCATCAGTCCTACCTCTTCTGGGGCCTATGTTTCCTGTATGTTTCATGTCACCTCCTGAGTGTCCCACTTACCTTTACGTCCACTGATTGAGCCAGACTCTCCTCCTCAGCAGCTTGCTCACAGCCTCCATCCCCAGTCCTCCTCTTCCTTCCATGTTCTTTTGTTGTTGTTGTTAGGTGCCGTCGAGTCGGTATCCAACTCATAGCGACCCTCATAGGGTTTTTAGTGGCTGACCATTTTGGGATTGCCTCGGGAGTGGGTTGCCACATCCTTCTCCCATGTTTGTAGTGCTGGGAATTGAACTTGGGACCTCAGAGACTGCAGAGCGGTGCTCTACTGACTGAGCTAAATCCCAGCCCCTCCATGTTGTTTAGGCAACACTAATGTTCATTCATTGGAGAGTTAATATCACACCAAGGCCAGGACCCGCGACTTCTTCCTTTCCTCATCCTTCCCTCTGCCTGTTCACTTTGCCATCCTCAAGCCTACATACCCGTTTCCCGATGTGCCTTCTCTGACTTTCCACCTGGCTCAGGAGGCTTTGGGAACACCCGGTACATCCGCACACCCCTACCCAGAGCCCTTCTGTGGGTGGTTGCAGCTCTGTCTCCTGCCACTTGCTGTTGTGAGGTTGTTCGTAGGCAGGCTTTGCTCCATGTTCAGTCTTCTTCACAGCACACCTTCCTGACTGTAACTAGTCCACTTCCTCCCCCTTCCTTCCTGTTCGGGCCAGTCTCAGGGCTGAGTCCCCGTGGAATGTTGCTGATATTCTAGTGGAACATGCTAGAGTTTCCTCAGTGTACTGTACTGGTGGAATTGGAATCCCCTACTCAGTGATTAGTAAATAACAGACTACCACAAAATATGTTGTTGTAGTTAGGTGGTATTGAGTTGAGTCCTACTCATAGTGACCCTATTTACAACTGAATGAAACACTCTCCAATTTTGTGCCAGCCATAAGATCTTTTCTATGTTTAAGCTCATTATTGCAGCCATTGTGTCAATCCATCTTTTTTTCATTGACCTACCATTCTCCCAGACACGATGTCCTTCTGCAGGGATTTGTCCATCCTGACAACATGCCCAAAATATGTAAGATGCAATCTAGCCATCCTTGTTTCCAAGGAGTACTCTGGTTGCACTTCTTGTAGGATAGATCTATTCTTCTGGCAGTCCATGGTATATTCAATATTCATCTCCAGCACCATAATCCCAAAGCATCAATTCTCCTGTCTCCATTATTCAGTGTCCAGCTTTCACAACCATATGATGCAACTGAAATACCATGGTATGTGTCAGGCACACGTATGTCTTCAATATGACATCTTTTCAACACTTTAAAGAGGTCTTTTGCAACAGCTTTGCCCAGTAAAATACATCTTTTAATTTAAGGCCTACTACTTCCATGTGTGTTGATTGAAGAACCAAGTACAGCAAAATCTTGGACAATGTCAGTCTTTTCTCCATTTACCATGAAGTTGTGTACTAACCCAGTTGTAAGGATTTTTGTTTTTTTGATGTTGAGGCACAACCCATACTGAAGGTTGTGTTCTTTGATTTTCATCAGTAAATGTTTTAAATCCTCTTCACTTTCAGCAAGTAGAGTTGTGTCATCTGCATAATGCAGGTTGTTAATGAGTCTTCCTCCAATCCTGATGCCACGTTCTTCTTCATAAAGTCCAGCTTCTCAGGTTATTTGCCCAGCATAGATTGAAGAGGTACAGTGAAAGGATACAGCCCAGATGCATACCTGTCTTGACTTTAAATCAGGCAGTGTCCTTGTTCTGTTCCAACAAGTACCTTTTGGTTCATGTACAGATTCCTCATTAGTACAATTAAGTGCTCTGGCATTCCCATTCTTTGCAATGCTATCCATAATTTATTGTAATCCACACAAATGCCTTTACATAGTCAATAAAATAGACATCTTTCTGGTATTCTCTGCTTTCAGCTAATATCCATCTGACATCAGCAATGATGTCCCTGGTTCCATGCCCTCTTTTGAATCTGGCTGGATTTTCTGGCAGTTCCCTGTCAATATATTGCTGCAGACACTTTTGACTGATCTTTAGCAAAATTTTCCTTGTGTGTGGTGTTAATGATACTGTTCAATAACTTCCACATTGTGTTGGATCCCCTTTCTTGGGAATAGCACAAATATGGATTTCTTCTAGTCGGCCAGGTAGTTGTACTCCCAATCTCTTGGCATAGATAAGTGTGCACCTCCAGTGCTGCATCTGTTTGTTGAAATACCTCTAATGGTATTCCATCAATTCCTGGAGCTTTGTATTTTGACAGTTCTTTCAAAGCAGCTTCTACTTCATCCTTCAGTACCATTGGTTCCTGATCATATGCAACCTCTTGAAATGGTTGGTCATATACCAATTCTGTTTGGTATAATGACTCTGTGTATTCCTTCCATCTTCTTTTGACATTTCTTGTGTTGTTTAGTATTTTCCCTGTAGAATCCCTCACTATTGCCACTTGAGGCTTGATTTTTTTCTTTAATTCCTTAGGCTTGGGAAAATCAAAATGTGTTCTTCCCTTTTGGCTTTCTCTCTTCAGCTCTTCTCACATGTCATTTTAATATTTGATTTTGTCTTCTCTAGCTGCCTTTTGAAATCTTCTGTTTAGAAGTTCATCATGTCTTCCTTCAAGGGCAAATTTCAGAATTTCTTTTTATATGTAATTTGGTATTTTCTTTTTTCCTGTGTTTTTAATAATCTTTTGCTTTCTTCATGAATGATGTCTTTGATATCATCCCACAACTGGTCTGGTCTTCCATCATTAGTATCTGACACATCAAACCTGTTCTTGACATGGCATCTGAACTCAGGTGGGATATACTCAAGGTCATACCTTGGCTCTCATACACTAGCTCTAATTTTCTTCAGTTTTAGTTTGAACCTGCATATGAGCACTTGATGTTCTGATTCACAACCAGCACCTGGTCTTGTTCTGACTTTTGATATTGAGCTTTTCTATCATCTCTTTCCACAAATGCAGTCAGTTTGCTTCCTGTATGTTCCATCTGGTGAGCACGTGTATAGTCACTGTTTCTGTGGGTGAAAAGAATGTATTTGCAATGAATAGGTTATTGGTCTGATAAAATTCTATTATGCAATCTTCAGCATTCTAGTCACCGGTAATTGCCAGTGTATCCTGATTGCGTGTTGGATGAATTTCAGACTGTAGAAGCTGATAAAAATCTTCCCTATCTTCTTTTGTGGCCTTAGTGATGGGTGCATAAATTTGAATTATATTAAATGGCTTTCCTTATGTGTACATGGATATTCTTCTATCATTGACAGCATTGTACTTCAGGACAGATCTTGAGCTATCTTTTTTGATGATGAATGCAACCCCAAGTCTCTTCAATCTGTCATTCCTAGCATAGTAAACCATATGGTTATCCAAATCAAAATGGCCAATGCCAGTCCATTTTAACTCAGTGATGCCTAGAATATCAATGTTTGTGTGCTCCATTTCCCTTTTGACGATATCTTACCTTAGTAGAATCATGCTACGTACATTCCATGTTCCAGTTATTAATGGATGTTTACAGTTGTTCTTCCTCATTTTCATTTGTCCCACATCAGCAGATGGAGATCTCAGGGGCTTTATTCCATTCCCATCATTAAGGTAGACTCTACTTTGAGGAGGCAACTCTTACCCAGTTGTCTTTTGAGTGCCTTCCAACCTGGGGGGCTCATTTGCCGGCACTATATCTGACAGTTTTTCTTTGCTATTCCTAGGGTTTTAAATGGGTATTTTTTGGGGGGAGTGGGTTAGCCATATCCTTCTCCCTAGTATGTGTTAGTTTGGAAGCTCAGCTGTCTACCATGTGTGACCCTGCTGGCATCTATAATACTGGTGGCCTAGCTTCCTCCATCACAGCAACATCAAGCCCCCACAGTATGTCAGACAGACACATGGGAGCCCCAACATATAGTCACCACTCATTTTTCTTTTGGGTCTAATTTTGCTGGGGTCTAGCTATTCTAGTCTGGGCTTGCCTGGGGGTGTCTTTGCCCTGTTGTCTCTTGTCCTCTTCTTGGGACCAGAGGGCCAGCCAGGGTTATCTCTCATATTGGCATAATGGCAGGAGTCAAAGGCAGAGGCAGGAATGTGTGCCTTCAAAAAATGTGTTTTCATTCTAGCTTAGGATTTTTTCTTTAGCTGTTGATAACTTCAGGAGACTGTAGACAGACCTTCATCTTTTTCTTTTTTCCTCTTGTAAAATAAAGGATGCTGTGGACAGCACAGAGATAGTCCATTGTGGAGTGTTAGATGCTACATTTCTAGAGAAAGAATAGTAAAATAAAGGATGCTGTGGACAGCACAGAGATATTCCATTGTGCAGTGTTAGATGCTACATTTCTAGAGAAAGAATAGTTGGGATCTGTCAGCAGAAATAATTCCGCATGTACATAAAGGACAGGCTTTTAATTCATCTTAATGGTTTAGGATGTGGTGTCAAATTGCACTAGGTGGTCCTAAAACATGGCCTTGCCTGGAGGCTTTATTTTGCCGGCAGTGCCCTGCAGGGTCACTTAACTTACCCTATTCATATTGTTTTGATTAATGCTGGTTCAGATTCATCTCCCAGTGATACAGGGGAAGAAGAGGAATGTGTCTGATTACCTGTGCTGAGAACTTCCCGACTCTGTAGGATGCTTCAGATGTGACAGGAGGTTTTAACTTTCATCATATCCTTGTATTCTCCCAGCAGCCCTACAAGATAAGGAGAGAGGGATATCTTATAAACAAATTAAGAGGCTGAAGTTTTAAGACTTACACATACTCTATTGATAAGAGAGAAGGTAGACAATATTTTTCTAAAGTTTTACACATATGCCTTTAAAGTACATGGAATTTTAAAAATAGGAGTTTACCCTAAGGGGGGAAAGTCAGAGATATCACCAACGACTTATAATCAAGATTGCTGATTACAGCATGATTTTTAATGGGAAATGAACAATGTGAACTTAGTTGAAGCAGGAACTGGTTAAATATATGATTTACATGTGTAGAAATAATTTTTCAGCAGTGATTAAAACTCAGCATTGAGCCTAGGTCTGAAGCTCATCCTGTGGAAAAATGGATGTTGGAGAGATGAGTGCTAGGGAGAAAGAAAGGCTTTATTTAATGACAAAAGAATGGAGAAGTGAGAACGTGGCTCACAAATCATTTCTCGGGGAGTTGGGGAATCATCGATATAGGATGGGGATAATGAGGGAGGGAGGGGCTAATAAAGGAGAGGAATACTCATGTCTTTCCTGGGGACAGGCAGACACATTCAGGAAGTCAGTTGCCACCTCTCTTCACACCTCCTGTGGTCTGGTTTTTCCAGTGGCAGCTGGTATATGTGTTTGGCCTTGAAGGGGTGAGAGAGACTAGGCAAGGCTAGGTCAATTTCATATTGGATTATATATCTGGACAAAGCATTTCTCAAATGTTCACCATGTCTATAAGTAGAGCTGAGTAGGATCTGACCTAAAGGTTAAGGCAGGAAAGGAGGCAGGCACAGTATGAAGGTAGAGATGCCAGTCCTTCGCATCCCATTCTAGTCAGCCATTGGACATCTACAGGGCCAAGTGAGCAGTATTTCTAGAAGTAGCCTTCGGGTTCTTGAAAAGTAACCTAGGCAACCATTATCATCATCATCAACCCCCCCCCCCACTGTTCTTCTTTTCATTTTATTTGAGATAGGATTTCATTATGTAGCCCAGGCTGGCCTTGAATGTGTAATGATCCTCCTGCCTTAGCCTCCTGAGTTCTGGGGTTGGAAGCATGTGCTACCATGCCTGTCTCAAATTAGTGATTTTTAAGGTAACTAAGGGCAAAAATGCTAGAGTGCTTATTTAGATTTTTCTTCCATAACATCATGATGGTGAAAAATAACAACATAGGGAAATGTTTATAATGTATTATTAGTAAAAAGTATAGGTTATAAAATAATATGTACATTATGACCCCAGGTCTTTTAAATATGTAAATAGAAATGATCAAAAACCAAAATGCATATAGGGAAGCTATCTCTGGGTGATAGGGTAATAAGTATTATTTTGTTCTTTGTGGTTTTCTGCATTTTCTTAATTTTTAGGCTTTTATGATGTGAAAAATTCCTAATAATGTTTTAAGTAAATAAGTGTAGAGAGTAAGTGACATGTCCAAGGTTGGTATGTTTTTCTATAAATATTTTAGGCTTTTGAGGCCCATATCTGTGACTTTGCTGAACTGGGCTGCTGTAAGACAGAAGTGGCTGCAGACAGTGTGTAAGCAGATGAGTGTGGTTGTTTCTAATACAATTTTTATTTCCGCAAATGTGCAGTGGTGAGATTTGGCCTATGGGCCATTGCTCAGCTATTATGGAGTAAGCACATCCTTCATAGGCTTGAAACTGCTGTGTTTTTTCCCCTCACTTCCAGGCAATATGATGGAGTCCAGCTCTAGTGATGGTGGTAGAGAGCACAGGAGGAGCCTGTTTGTGTGACCCCTGGATGGCTTCATCCCTCCTGAAATGTTCTATTCCCTTCTCACACGTGCACCTTATCCTAACACAACGGACAGTCTTCAGAGCAAGACTGGATTGGTGGAGTCATTTGAAACTATGTCCAGTGATGGAGCAGGAGATGTTTAAATTGAAGACAAGCCAAATGTAAACATTGGAGGGCTGTTCTGAGGAAGAGAGGGAGGAGGATGTGACATGTGTTCATTAAGAACATAATAAATGCTCAGTGCTGTTATTGTTGCTTAGGTTTGTTATCTCGCTTTACGTGAGAGAAGCTTTACTCTGTGTCTTACCAAGTACTACTAGGTGTGGTGATGAGAGATAAACTTACCTTTGATAAAGTAAGATCTTAAACCAGACCTGTCCTAGCATGGCCTTCTTGGTGGTGACTTTTCTTTCTGTGCTGGTGCACAACCCCAGGTTGTGACGGCAGCTCAAAGGCAATATGCTTTCTGGGAGCCTGGCGTGACTGTCACCTCTCTGTGGGCTCTTCCAGTGGTGAGATTCACCCATTGGGTGCCATTTTAGTTGTCTCTTTCCAAAGTTCACAGTCTGTCCTGAACTTATGAAACAAAAGTGGCTGGAGTTTTAGTGTTGGTTCCCTCTTTTGATAGGTTTTCTGGAGGTGAGAAGTCCAGGATTGTTCACAAATCTGTCTTCAGGATTTCTGCCTCCTGGACTTGGGGCATGGGAGGATGTGAAAGAACAAAGCCTCACCCTTGGATCATAGGGGGATAGGAACGGGGATTCCCTGCAGAAAGAATGCTGTTTGCACACTACTAATTGTGTCCTGAGCCCAGTGCAATGGTGCACACCTGTAACCCCCGCAACTCCTGTAGCAGAGGCAGAGGATCGCAAGTTTGAGGCCAGAGGCAGTCTGTATAACTTAGTGAGACCCTGTGTCAAAATGTTAAGTAAAAAATGGACTGAGGGTGCAGCTCAATGTTATTTTTGTAAAGTATTCACAAGGCCTTGGGTTCAACCCCCAATTACTGGAAAAAAAAATCATATCCTGGTGGAGGAATTTAAGTGCAGGGTACTGCAAATCACCGCCTCGTGAGAACAGGGATTGCAGAGGTCCCAACCCAGCGAGGAGCACTGAGCAATGCTAGATTTGCTTGGCCGTGACCTGGGGCAGGAAGGGCTTTGAGATGAACTTAAAGCATAAGAGATTATAAAGACAGTAATTGCTTTCAGGAAGAAATAAATGATTATTTCTCTGGATTATTCTCAAGAAGTGAGCATGTGCAAAGACGTCACAGTTAAAAAAACTGAATAGCAAAAATAGAAAACTACCACATTACACAACAATGATAAAATTCTCCTCATAGGAATCTGCTGACTCTAACACCTACTGGATCTTTAAACTTGAGGGACGTGGAGGATATAGAATGTTCTGGTTGGACTCAGCTGGAGCCTCTTTCCACACTGGCTTCTGTGGGACACAGCTTGGGAAGCCTCCTGCCTGATGGGGTGTGTGGAGGGATGGAGGTCTGGGAAGGTTTAGAAATGCGAGCTCACAGGCCCCACCCTGACTTCTGACGCTAAGTCAGAAATGTGCGTGGGCCCAGCAGTCTGTGTTTTAACAAGCCCTTCAGGCACCAGGTTTGATGACTTCTCTGGGTCAACGTCACTGTTTTCTACCACAGTTCTATAGTCTGGTTTGCTATGTTCCAGGGAAAGCTTGTGTGATAAACTTCCATGGCTAAATAGTTTGACAAACACCGTCTGCAGGATGCTTCTCATGCTGTTGTTTTAGTTTTGTCGTGCTGAGGCTCAGTGCACGCGTTAGGATGCGTTTTGCCACTGAGCAGCACCCTGACCCCTATACTTTTGAAGGGAGAGTGGGCCTTTGGAATATTGTAGATTCAGAGGAGTCCTACAGAGAAGGGACCTAGATTATCACAGCTCACATGTTTCAAATGTATTTAGCCCAGATTCTTTCTGAATAATCCTTATTAACACACCACAGTCCCCGTGCTTTGTAGAACTTTGTCAGTTGAACTTTGCTAAGGACTAAAACCAGTTGTCCCTCAGGTTCACATCAGACCACCTTGGTGAAGCCCATTGGGCTTGTCCTCTGGGAAAAGTGGCTCGTGGCTCCTGCCGCTTCTCAGCACTGCTAGTACCAGCTTTAAAAAGAGGAAATGGAGTAGCAGTGAATTGAATTTGACTTTTTGTCTGGGCTTGAAGAAACCTTTCACTCTCCATGTGTTATTTGTGGACAGGATTCACAAGGAGAAAACAAAAAATTCTTACCTCATCTTAAAAAACTATGAGTATAAATCGTTTGATTTTTTTTTTTTTTTAGCTTCATGTAAGAATTCTAAACATTAGGCCTAGGAAGAATTTTTTGTCCCTTTAGCCCTAATTAAATTGCTGTGAATATTTAAAGATACATCCAGTCCTAAACCGGTACCTGATACAGTTGTAAAAATTAGTCGGTGTATGATTTCCCCTACATAATTAATTTAAAATAATTTGAATAAGGTGTGCCATTTGTTATTTGGGATAATAAAGAATTTAGATCCAGAAAACAAATCATAAAGAGTTAAGATTACTTTATAGTGCAATTTTCAGTAATGTATGGGTCCAAGTTTTTAAATGAACAATTATTTCCACATACTGTACCGTTGCTTCTCAGTGCGGGGCCTGCAGACAGTCATCTGGGAGCTCTCTGGGCATGCAGGATCTTGAGTTGTGCCCCAGGCTAAGGAACCAAGATGTACATTTTAAGAGGATAGCCAGTTGCTTCCTAAGCACCTTGAAGTTTGAGAAATCCTGTGTTCTATCATGTGATGTAGGTGAGATAACTTAAATTCCCTAGGGGCTCCTGAAATGGTACATTATTGTCAAAGGGGTTGCTGTATCATGGATTGGTGAGAAACAATGAAGTAGATTTTCTGAGACAACTAAGTCAGCCCACTATTGCTGAGAACATTGTCTATTATTTAACCCTTTGACCACCATCGGGACTCATAGGTCAAAAAGTGAGTGTGTGTGAATTTGACAGAAAATCAAGAAAGTGGTGGGAAAAGGTATTTTACAAACTCATGCATTCCAGTTATTTTGCTAGCATGATCTTGTTTTGTTCTTTGTAATGAAGTTTCTGGAAATAAAATACTTATTGGCATATATTTTGATTTGAAATTAGTAGCCAGAGGGTTAAACTATATTTCTGAAGTACCTACTTCTAGAAAGCCTGCTAAGTAACAGTGGGTGTCATAGCTCAGTAATCTGGCTTTCCAATCTGTTGTTCTTCATTTATTCTCGTTTTTGATACAGTTCTCTTACCGGCATGCTACATTTTAATCAGGTTTTGAACATCACCAGCTGAAGTTCTCTGAGATTTGCTTCCCCATTCTGTCTCCTGGTGGTGTGGCGGCTATGCCTGCAGGGTTTTACGCTCAAGGCTTTTCATCGTGTATTTTTTTTTTTTTTGAAACTTTTCTTTAACTTTGCATTTATGGAAGAAGCTTAGAAATTCTTTCTTAATCCAAGAGAATCATTCAGCAAATATTCTTTTCAAGATACTGTTCCATTTCAGGAAATTATCTGAGGACAAAACAAAGCCAATTAAAATACCATTCGGAATAGATCCAGTTATGTTCCACGTGTCACCACCTCAGTCTTCTGAACTAGTAACATCCAGGACTGACAATTCCATCTCTCCAAAAGTAATTCCTGTGGTTTAAGAACAGAACCCAAAATTCTGGTAGATATCCTGAATTGAGTAGAATTTATAATGCTTTTTTCTTTTTTTACAGTGCTGAGGACCGAACCCAGGGCTTTGTACTTGCGAGGCAAGTGCTCTACCACTGAGCTAAATCCCCAACCCCAAATTTATAATTCTTAAGAGAGTTTAAATAAATTTATGTAATTAGGAACTTGAAAGCAAGTTACTCAAAGTGGTTTAGTTTTTCTTAAAAAAACACAACAACAACAACCCCCCCACACACACACAGAACTTGGTAGTTGTTCTTATGCTAGTTTATTGACCATTTCCTGGTGGGGTGACGGTCCTGTTGGTGGGAGAAGCTGACTTTGTGTAGAGGAGGAGCCCGAAGCAGGGACGGCCTCTGCTTAAAACAGGGTGGAGTTTAGAGAAGCTGGAGGTCTGGGAGGCATACCTTGGCCTTGCCGGCCCCTACAGAGGACACACCTGCTTCCTACAGGGATAGAGCTAGCTAGTCAAGAACACAGCGACAGAGGTGAATTTGAGGGGGGCCAGTTACAGTTTTCATGGTCCCCAGAGTTCATCTTTCCGTCCAGTAAGTTCTCTGTTCCTTGTCCCTGTTGGCAGGCGTCCACAGGCAGCAGCCAGTGGGTGATGACGCCTTGCGCCAGTCATGACATGGCCAGCACAGAATGAGCTGAAGGGGGGCTGCTGCTTCCCACCAGAGGGCCCAGGACCTCACACAGCAGCAGTGTCAGCAGTGTGCGCTGGGGAGGAGAGTGGGCAGGGCCCTGCCGGGCCTGCAAAGAAAAAACCCCTACATGCTTGCTCATGTGACCGACTCTCATTCACAGGCGGTTGATTGCCCAGTGACACAGATAATCTAGCGTCCATAACCTCATGTTGGGCCTGTTCTGGGACATAGGCCTAGCCCCTGTGCAGTCCTCAGGCCAGGGTACCCAGATTCCTACTCTTGGGAATCCATGCACTTCCTGCATTTGGACTGAACTTTCTGGGGATCTTCTAGTGATTCCCTGACCCCCTGCCCCACCAGTTTGCTGTTGGTCACTCCTCTGTACAGAGTGCAGAGGTCTGCACCCATTCTCATTCCTGCTGGACTCAAGCCAAGCCAGGCAGTGATGGGTCAAGTCTGGAGTGTGGACAGCCTGGACCCAAACCATTGTTTCATGGTGTGGTGGTAGTGGTTGTTGATAGGTGCTATGGAGTTAGTATCTGACTCATAGTGACTCTATGTACAACAGGCGAAACAGTATTGTTAGTGCTTCTCTGCTATTCATGGGGGTTTCAATGATTACTGTTTGGGAGTGGGTTGCCAGGTCCTACCACATTGTGTGGTAGGCTTGGGTAATTCCAAGCTACATTTTGTTGACTTATCTTTTAGCTCAAGGAAGTAATTGGAATTCATGTCAAAGGTGAGCTCCTTCAGGTCTTCTGAGCCTTGACTACGACTTCAGTTGGGTTTTATCCTCCCTCCCTCCTTTTTTTTTTCCTTTTTTCTTTTCTTTCTTCTTCTTCTTCTTTTTTTTTTTTTTTTTTGCAGGATTGGGGGGCCTTGCTTATGCCAGGCAAGTGCTCTACTGCTGAGCTGCTCCCCCAATCTCTTTTTTATCTTTTATCTTGAGACAGGGTCTCGCTAAGTTGCACAGGCTGTCTCTGGCCTTGAACTTGTGATCCTTCTGCCTCAGCCTTTTCAGTCACTGGGATTACAGGCCTATGCCACGGCACCCAGTTTTCAGCTGTTTTTGATAACAGTAATTGGCACAAGGATCTTCTACTTTGGAAACCCAGATCTCTAGGCTCTGCTCAACTGCCTGTCTGGGGCCTTGATGTGGCTCTGTCTTCCTGAGCTGGCTGTGTAGATGGGTAAGAAAGAGAATAGCTTGGATAGGTGATCCTCTATCAGGATAGGGGCAACACATCAGTGTGGCTGGTTCTGCTGGCCCCACCCTCTCCTTCTCTCTGGAATGCATGATCCTTTCCTTCTCCCTTTTAGAATTGGTCTCAAGATAGATTTTGTGCCCTCAGATAAATGCATACCAGTAGCCTGTCATCCTACCTGCCCCTGAGGGTCTGGAGATTTGGGGACCACTCAGGCTGAACTGGGGGTATGATGTAGTCTCAAAGGTGAGAAAATTTTAGGGGGAGGTTGGTAGGCATGATTTCCTGACTCATGCCACCTGTGCACAGGGGCAGGGTCCAGGGCTGTCACCTGACTGCGAGAAGGGTGAGATGGCATCTGTGCGCCAGGGCCCCTTACCTAGCAGGGAGCAGGAGCTGCAGGGCACTGTGGACATTGACCTTGTCTGCTGTCTTCTCCGGGATCTAGCTTTTGTAATTAGAATTCCCTTTCACAAGGCCAGGCATGCCTGTTATCCCAGTGGCTGGGGCGGGGTGTTGGGGGTGGGGGGGGGAGATGCGGAGGCAGGAGAATCGAAAGTTCAAGACCAGAGGCAGTCTGCATAATTTAGTGAGACTCTGTCTCAAAAAGTAAAAAAAAAAAAAAAAAAAGGAGGGGCTGGAGGCGGCAGCTCAGTGGCACAGCACTTGCAAAGCATGCAAGTGTGAGGCCTTGGGTTCAAACCTCAGTACCACCAAAAAAAAAAACCCCAAACAAACAAAAAAAGGAACTCCCTTTCACAGCCAGGGCTGGGTGTGCTTCCTTTTAGCAGCTCCTTGACCCCCATGTGGACTGCAGCACAGAGCGTGTGCTCTCCCCATAGGCCTTTGTGAGCACTGCCATTGCTAGGAAGCCACAAGGCTGATGCTAAGAGTGCCCCTCACTTCATTTTGTCTTTGAAATTGTAATCACCGCTTTCATCTGAGATCTTGGGCACCACGTTAAATCCTTCTTGGTTTCAAAGCATTGTCAGCTCAGTTATGAGAATCTGGTGAGAATACTCATGGATGCTAGGAATCCCGGTTGCTCTGTGGGGGATCCAGCTTCATCAATCCTGTTCAAGCGGTGTGCCCGAAAGGGAGGATATGTTATTATTTTTGGTGAGGGAATTCATTTCACATTGATATTTTTCTTATATCATTAGGTAACAAAACATTTCACATCTTTATGTTATGCCTTTGCATCAATCTCAGAGATTTTGCCAACCTCATGGGCAGATGAGGTGATAACTTCAGTTCCCTCTCTACAGGAGAGAAGAGGAGCCTAGCAAGGTCCCTGAGTTTGAGACCAGTTCTTGCCAGCCAGCGTCATAAGGCCTAGACATGGGAAGGAGCCACGCAGGTGAGGGCAGGACAGGTGAGGGCTGAACGTCCCACCAGTGGAGGGAGGCTGTGATTTTCATATTTCCTGTCTTCCTACGACAAAGTGTGAAGCTTCCACGGGTCTCTCCTAGAAGAGAGGGTAGGAGAGGCAGACCCAGGCTGGCTCCTTGTGGAAGACCTGGACCTGTTTTCATTTTGAAAACAACAAGCAAAAGAGACACCGGGATGATGACAAAGAACTGCTGTGTATTCTGAAAAGACAAGGGAAAGGAGAATTAGAACTAAAAATATCCGTGTGAATTTGTGCTCATGCCTGTACACGTGTGTGTGTGCACTGCATGATGTGCGCATGGTGTTTATGAGTGCACGTGTGTACATACGTGTGTGCGTGTGTACGTGGGTGTTCAAGTCTGCTGTTGCTGCAGGGAGACCTGCAGACATAGTGAATCAGAGGATCCCTGCTCTGCAAGGTCAACCAAAACAGCCATGGAATTGGGGAAACACCATGTGTTTTCATGGGAAAAGGTGGATAACAGGTGGATGTCAAGGAATTATAGGTGTGTGTGTGTGTGAAGCACTAGGGATGAAACCCATGGCCTCACGAGTATTGGGTAAGTGCTTCACCACTGAGCTATGTCCTAAGCCCAAGGAATTGTAATTTCAGGTGTTGGGCATCCTGTGACTGAGGCCCATGTGGGTTTCTGTGGGTGTTCTTCATGGCTGCAACTGCTCGGCCTCAGACTGACACCTGGCTTCAGCACAGACCATCCGTGCACCGCCTGCAGGGCAGGGTGTGCACGTTAGTGGGGTGCCACTGGCCACTGTGTGTTGGGGCAGGGCTGGAGCTGGAACGTGTGGAGGAGGCGGCACCTCAGGCTCTGGAGCAGGGGAGCCAGCCTCTGCCGGCGCATGTCTTCCCTCTTGATGGCTTACTGTCCTAATTGCTACTAGTAGTGGCTGATATTTATAATGAAATATGTTTTTCCTGGGTTTTAGAGCAAATAACAACACACATAAATTCACAGACAAGTTAGCATATTGCCAGGTGGGGTAAAACACAGCACCTGCAACTCTCGAAATGCTGCTGTTCCTTTTCCCTCCCCTGAGGAGTGTGGAGGGCCCTCTAAGGTGCGTGCTCATCAGGCTCCCGGGATGGATCAAGCTGGGTGGATGCTGGTGATAGGCTGCTTTTCTACGGTTAGGATTCAAGGATGCATTGTGAGGCACCTCTCATTTAACCACATTAAACGTCCACCGTCCACCGTGATTAAGGCAGAGACAGAGGCAACGGAGAGGCTTTGTTCCTGTGCCTTTGCTCGCAGAGTTCTGGCATCTGCCACTTCCGTGTGACAAATACAAAACTCTGAGTGTGAGCGAGTCCCTGCCTCCTTCTGGGTCATCCTGTAGGCACTGAACGTGCACCGCAATGATTCCGGGTCGAGAGTCAACGTGGCCACTGCCACGGCCAGGATGTGGAACAGTGCCTGGACATCATGATTTCACTTCAGAGCCTCTAACACGGCCACGTGCAACACATTTGATCCTGCCCTCCACTCTCGGGCGCCTTGAGCCTCTGTACACCTGGGCGGTGGGGAGGCGTTGGCAGCTCCGCGGGATCCCTGCAGCTGAAACTCGTTTGGGCTGTAGTCAGGGAGACTTGGAGGTCAGGTGGAGGAGGGTCCCAGAGATTGGCTCACCTGGCCGATTCTACTGCCCACAGGGCAGAGACCTGGTGAGCTGTGAGCCCTCAGGCCGCTGGTTTTGTGGTGTCTGACGTGGCATTGGGGCTACAGCCCCTCACCTCTCCATCTGCTGTGCTAGCCATCCCCAGAAAGTGTCCTGCCGTGCTACCCTTCCCACCCCCGCCGGATCAAATGTTTGTCAGAGGAAGGGACGGCTGTGATCCGGATGCGAATGCAGCGGCTGGAGACAGTCGAGGAACATGGTCAGCTCTCAGGTAAAGACTCGGCGAGTGCGCCGGGAGGGGTCTGAGGTGAAATGCTGCTGTGAGGGAGATCGTAGGGTGAATGTCTTTGAGTGGAGGCTGCTGTGGCTGAGCTCCCAGCTTGCCAGCCTTGAGAGGGTGCTGCAGTGGCACTCTACAGGGCCGAGTGGGCCAGGGCTCCTGGAGAACTGGAAACCTGAGTGCTGGGCCCCCACAGCCATGGCTTTCTCCTCTGGAATATCATGGGGGGGCATCAGGACAGAGGAGACCAGTTACTCGCGTGAGTTTGTGGGAATTGTGTTCCTCTTGTGCCGGATGAGGCCTGTTTTTTGTCCTTTGTAGATCCTGCTCTTGTTTCTTGATCCCTGCGTATTTGTTTAATGTAATTGGTTGCTGCAGCTGTGAGGATTTTAGACCCACTCCCCTAGGAAGTTGATGGTTGGAAACTTTAGTCTCTCCGGGGGCGGGGGGTGGATTCCTTTGTCATTAACAGATTTTTTCTTAATTTGTTAGTTCTTTTCAGTCATTCGCTTTCTCTTGAGCGTCTGCTATGTGCGAGGCACACAGGCAGATAGAGAATACAAAGGTAAATTTACAATAGTTCCTAACCTCGAGAACCCCATTGTTGAGACAATCTCAGTACAGTATGGTAAGTCTTGTATGACACTAGGACAGGACTCAGTTGCCAGGCCCATAATGGGAGATTCCATGGGGGCCTTTTGGGTGGGTCTTGGTGGATGCATAGGAGTTTGTCAGTGGGAGAGTAGGAGTAAAGGCATTAGGATTTGGCGGGAATGCGTTCTCAGTGTTGTTGAAGGCCATGGTATATTTAGAGCACGTTCAGCTTTTGTGGGCTGGTGGCCCTGCACTTGGGTGGATGTGTATATGGTAGTGAAAACCCAAGGGAGTTTTCATCTGAGCATTGATTGCTGGGCACTTAACATTCATGGGAAGGACCTGGAGGTCCTAGCCCATTTCTAATGATGCATGTGTATATCTGTCTTTTGGGGATGCTGACTCTAAGCTTGGCCACCGCCCTGTGGGTCTGGCCCAGCTGGGCAACTGCACGGTGTTGTGAGGCCAGGGAGGTATCTGCATGGATGGCTGTGCCAACCACTTGTTCTGTCTGTGCTGTTCCCGAAAGGGCTGGGCTGTGCAGAGCCTTCTCCCGAGGGTTGGTCAGTACACACAGGGCTGTGTTGCTCCGGCTTCAGGATAACCCAGCACCAGCTTGAAGAAGCAGACCTGAGGAGCCTGCCGTGGGGTCTCTATGACTCCTGCGCCTCAAGAGCTGCCAGAGGACCTGCGCAACGATCTTTTCCCTGTCTCTGACTTCTCCTTTTCCTTTTCTTTGCTGTCTAGGCTGCTTGTTCGAGGATGGGCTTTGCGGATCTTCAGAGGCCTGTGTGAATGGTAAGTGTGCAGCGCCGGAGTCACTGCTGAGGCTCTGGGTCTGCTGTTCGGCCACATGCCACTCCCCGTGGCTTAGCCACGCAGCAGTGGGGGAGCTGCCTCCAGGCCCAGACGAAGTGTGGTGTTTGATGTTCTGAGGAGGGCTGGGACGTCTCCAGGTATCATGTAAAGTGGAAAGAAATGGAGAAGCAATGGAAGTGGATCACGCTCTTCACACACAGATGTGTGTGCGTGTGTGTGGGCGCGCGCGTGTTATTGTCTGCCTTAGTGCCCAGTAGTTCAGGGCTGTTCTCAAGAAATTTGAGCTGGGAGTATTGTTGGCGGCCTCCGTGGTGGAGAGAGGCCTGGATAGGATGGGCGCCTGTGCTGGGAGTCTATGGCGCCGACCTGAGCCCCGACCAGCCTGTGGCTTGCACTCCCCACCGCCATGAGTCTGTGATTCTCACCTTTCTGCCTAATTCCTCTCCTGCCGGGCGGTGAGAAACCTTGTCCTCTGTGTCTCACGTTTCCAGGCCAGGCTCACAGCCCCCAGGGCACGTGGAACCCTGCAAGAGCCAGCTCCGGGAGGCGCGGGGTGAGAAGGCATGGGGTGGATGGGGCCAAGGACTTCTCCTCAGATGGAGTTTGAGCTGGGAGGAGAGGAGATTAAACCCAGGACAGCCACAAAGGAACATCACCACCACTTGTCCCAACTGGGCTGGGGTCTGTCGCATCTCCCAGGGACCCCTGGGCAGGCTCGGAACCAACACACTCCTTCTCTTCCCAGCTACCTGCCTGTCTTTCTGTTTTAGACTACAGGGTGGGGGAGATGTTATCCTTGCCAAAGTCCCGCCTTCTGACTATGATGTGGCACAGATGTCCCTTGTACTCACCTGAGTCCCTGCACAACCAGAGGCACTGATGGGCTGCCTAATTTGCAGAGGAGGCGCCGGTCTTGGGGCCCAACCCTGGGCCCCCCTTGGCACCAGAGGCCCATTTTATCAGGTGCAGGGTGAGCCTTTCCCTGGGAGAGGTGCTGAGCTCCACGTGAACACCACGTTGAGGCCGAAAGGCAGGAACAAGGCGCGCCTGCACCCCATGGTGGACCAGCCCTGGGCCCTAGGAGGCTGGGAGGCCATGCGTCTGTCCTGATGGCTTAAAGTCAGCGGGGGTGGGGTGGGTGGGGCAGGAGCTGGTCCTGCAAACCCAGAGGCCAGTCTGCAGTTTCTGGTTTGTGCTTTTCCCTTGGGGGGATATTTCGGATCAGAACATGGCAAGTGACCTGGATACAGGGCAAGGGGAAGAGAAGCTACGTGTAGGATGGAGGGCCGGGGACAGGTGTGGCCCCCACCAGCCGTGAGGTCTCTGCTGGCCCAGGTCAGGGCACCTTGGAATGCACTTTTTTTGTGCTGCTTTCATTTGGAGGCAGCACTAACAAATTTATATTTAAAAATATCACTGGCCTAGACTCAGCCACGTCTGATGGTGGAGGCAGGTGCGTGTGTTTAGTCTAATTGGAGACATGTAGCCCCAGCCTGCAGCTGTAGCACTGTGGCATCAGATCTCAGAAGCTAAGCAGGGTCGGGCCTGGTTAGTATTTGGATGGGAGACCACCTGAGAACACCAGGTGCTATAGGCTTGGGAGAAGGACCTGGGAACCTACTCCCAAAAATCAGTCCGCCATTGAAAACCCTATGAATAGCAGAGAAGCACTAACAATACCGTTTCGCCTGTTGTACGTGGGGTTGCTATGAGTTGGACACTGACTCGACAGCACCTAACAACAACAAAGCACTAGCAAGTAAAAAGCTATAATTCTGTCCTCCTCCCTCAACAAAAAGCAGTTCTGGAAAGCATGCCACAATCATTCTTAGATTTTTTTTTTCCCATCCCTAATTCCAATTTGCCTCCATAACATGGAATTATATTAAGAAGTGGCTTTGAATTTCTTGAAAAATAATTTAAATACAAATATAAATATTCAGGCCGTCGTGTTTAGGAACAGACAATATTTGATGCCTTTTTTTAGTGCAGTTTAGGTCTAGGAAATAGTAAAGCAGGCTGCCCAGCCGTACAAGGCCTTGCTTCCTGAAGCTGGTGGGGAGTAATGAGAAACATTGCATCCTGTCGCTGCTGGCCTGGAGTTGCAGTTGTCATGGTGACTGTGATTCAGCCAGACAGCTGGTGGGGCAGGGAGGTGTGGCTAGGCAGCCACAGTGAAGACAGATGCAGTGGCCATGGACAGGCCCTGGAGTAGGTTCCAGAATGTTCTGCAATCAGACATGGGGTCTCTCTCACGTCCTTCTCTCTTTTTCTTCGGATAGAAGCACAAGTGTATAATCCCATTGTTGTTCTTAGGTGCCATCGAGTCTGTATCTGACTCATGGCGACCCTCATAGGGTTTTCAATAGCTGACTGTTTCAGGTTTGCCGTGGGAGTGGATTGCCAGGCCCACCTCCCATTTTTTGTGGTGCTGGGAATTGAACTTGGGACCTCAGAGACTGACTCATAGCGCAGCGCTCTACCAACTGAGCTAAATCTCAGCCCCTATAATCCCATTAGTTTATTTGTATTTCCAAAAATCTTAACACACCTTGTTAATATAAATAAAAGTTAAACTGCTTGGATGGAACGAGATACTTCATAAAGAAAGCCAAAAGACAATCCTACTTCCAATTCACATCTATTAGGATGGTTATAAAAAATAGCAGAAAAACAGCATTGGCAAGGCTCTGAGGAAATTGATGGGAATGTAAAATGGCATAGCACTGTGGAAACAGTATGGATACACCTCAAAAGGTTAGATTTGATCCAGTAATCCCACATGTGGCTATATGCCCAAAAGAATCGAGAGAAAGGTCTTAAAGAAATACTTTCATGTCTGTGATCATTGCAACATCACTCAAAATATACAAAAAGTGGGAACAACCCAACTGTCCATTGATGGATGGATGAATGAAGAAACAAAGTGTGGTCTGTGTTACTGGGAAGATGGGTCTGGTAGCTGCCAGTTGACCAGTCTGAGGTGGGAGGCTGGGTGTAAAAACCTTGGCCTTTGTATTGATAAAAGAATTTATACTCGATGCTTAAGAACTAGTAGAGAGCATAGAATAGGTTTACTAAAGTTAGTACACCTTCAAGGAATAATTACAGGGAAAACTGAGGCACCTGGAGAAGCTTAGGTAAAGCTGGAAAGGAAGTTGGAGAAACTTGCATTCCCTGGATGACTTGGCTTGCGGAGGTTTCTGTTCCCCAGGGGCAGGTAAAGCAGCCAGAGAGAACCAGAGAGTTAAACAGGCATTAAGAAGGAAAGGTGCCCTTGACAGACAGAGAAGGTGGCAGGCCTGAGAGAAGAGAGAGGGGTGCACGAGGTTGTTGGAGAGAGAAGAACAGGGGAGAAAAAGAGGATGAGAGAGGAATGGAAAAAGAGAGAGTGCATGTATTCCCTCTAGTTTTGTTTAAACTAGGCCACGCCCACACCAGAGTGACACCAGCTGTGGGCCCCTCTCTGGGACTCTATTGTGACGTGCTTCTAGGGTCTTTGTTTTGAAATGGCTTGAGGGCCTGGGTAGGGTGGGGAACTCATTTGAAAATGTCCTTTCAGTGTCCTCAGAGACACTTGGCTTCTTCACCGTGGCAGAAGGGCAGGAGCCCTTTCAATCCCCTTATCCTCTCTACTGCCTGCTAATGCCTAAGTTAGCAACCTAACGGCGTATGCTTGTTGGGGGTCCATCCACACTTATAAAGGAAGGAAATTCTGACATAGCTGAACCTTGAGAACATTACGTTAAGTGAAGTTAGCCAATCACAGAAAGATAAACACTGTATGACTCCACTTTCTGTAGGTTTGTAGGGAATCGTAGAGACAGAAAGTAGAATGGTGAGAGGTGGAGCTGGAGGGAGGGGATGAAGAGTTGTCAGTTGGTGAAAAGCTTCAGTTTAGGAAGATGAGAAAGTTCTGGGGGATGAATGACAGTGATGATTGCACATTGTGAATATACTTAATGCCATTCAATTGTACACTTAAAAATTAGATGGTAAACATATATATATATATATATATATATATATATATATATATATATGAGAAGGGCCTGGCAATCCACTCCCAAGGCAATCCCGAAATAGTCAGCCATTGAAAACCCTATGAGGGTCGCTATGAGTTGGATACCGACTCGACGGCACCTAACAACAACAACAACAACAACATACATATATATATTGTTGTTGTTGTTGTTGTGTGCCGTCAAGTTGTGTTGGACTCATAGCAACCCTCACAGGGTTTTCAATGGCATATTGTTTCGGGATTGCCTTGGGAGTGGGTTGCCATAGCCTTCTCCCATTTTTTGCGGTGCTGGGAATCGAACTTGGGACCTCAGAGACTGCAGAGCAGTGCTCTACCCACTGAGCTAAATCCCAGCCTATATATATATTACTATGTGTTAATTGCCTGCAGCCGTAGCCCTGTGGCATCCAATCCTGTCAGATCTCAGAAGCAAAGCAGGGTCGGGCCTGGTTAGTACCTGGAAGGGAGACCACCTGGGAACACCAGGTGCTGTAGGCTTGGGAGAAGGACTGGCAACCCCCTCCCAAAAATCAATGTGCCATTGAAAACCCTATGAACAGCAGAGAATCACTGATGATAGTGTTTTCCCTGTTGTAAAGAGGGTCACTATGAGTTGGATACCGACTCGAAGGCACCTAACAACAACAACATGTGTTAATTGACCTTTCATGTTGTTGTTAGGTGCCATTGAGTCAGGTCCAACTCATAGTGACCCTATGTACAGCAGGTCGAAACACTCCCCGAGTGCCAGGTACATGATCTGTGGCAGACCCTATGTATAGTAGATCTGTGCCAGGTACATGATCTTATGTATGTCTAAGCCCATTGTTGCAGACACTGTGTCAACCCATCTAGTGGAGGGTTTTCCTTTTTCTTGTTGACCTACACTCTCCCAAACATGATGTCTTTCTCCAGGGATTGGTCCCTCCTGACTACATGTCCAAAAGATGTAAGATGCAGTCTAGCCATCTTTACTTCCAAGGAGCACCCTGGTTGCACTTCTTCTAGGACAGATCTGTTGGTTCTTTTTGCAGCCCATGGTATATTCAATAATCATCTCCTGCACCATAATTCAAAAGCATCAATTCTTCTCCTGTCTCCTTTGTTCACTGTCCAGTTTTCACAACCATATGATGTGACTGAAAATATCATGGCATGACTCAGGTGCACCTTCATCTTCAATGTAACATCTATTCAAAACCTTAAAGAGATCTTTTGCCACAACTTTTCCCAAAGCAATGCATCTTTTGATTTCTTGACTTCTGCTTCCATGGGTTGATTATAGAACCAAGTAGAGCAAAATCATGGACAACCTCAATCTTTTCTTTATTTATCGTGAAGTTGCATACAGACCCAGTTGTAGGGATTTTTGTTTTGTTGATGTTTAGTCGAAATCCATACTGAAGGCTATGATCTTTGATCTTCATCAGTGTTTCAAATCTTCACTTTCAGCAAACAGTTGCGTCATCTGCATAACGCAGACTGTTAATGAGTCTTCCTCCAATCCAGATGCTGTGTTCTTCATAAAGTCCATATTTTTGGATTATTTGCTCAGCATAGAAATTGAAGAGAGATGGCAAAGGGATATTAGCTACATTGGCCTTTCATAGCTGTGACAAAGTACCTAAAAAGCAACTGAAAATGAGGAAAGACTTATTCCTGCCGATAGTTCAGAGGCTTCAGTCCACGGTCCACTGGGTCCATTGCTTTGGGCCTGAGGCAGAGAAGGTGTGGTGGAATAGAGCTGCTCCCCTGAGCGCAGCCAGGTAGCAGTGGAAGGGACCTCAAGAGTCCAGGGACAAGAGGTGCCCTTCAAAGGCATGCCAGGCCCCACCTCCTAGTTGCACCATCTCCCAATAATGTCATCAGATTATGACTCCACCTGTGGATGGAGTTCAGAGCCCTATGGTCCAGTTACCTCTTAATGACTGGATCCATGGGCTGTGAGTCAAACCTAAACACACAAGCCTTCAGAGGGACACTTTACACACAAAACATAAAATACCACAAATAAAAACACTGGAAAAAGTAACTCTGAGATAATTTTGGTCGTTACACAAAAAGCTGTGAGTGGTCTGACTGTATATCTTAAGCTACAATGATTCTGTCATCCTGGAACTGGTTACAGGTAAGAGGGTTTAGACATAGTTACACAGGTATTCTAAGTGTTAGGAAAACAAGTTTCAAAACAGTTTTTTTTTTTATTTCAAAGATTTTTAAGTGGATTTGCTTCCCTTGTCAATAACTTTAAATGATACACATCTAAAAATAGATAGTATGTCCTAAAAAGAAAGGTATAATAATCAGCTACTCCATATACAAGGAAAAAAGGAAGGTAAATTTGCAAGGATTAAGAAAAGGTCATGCTTGTTCCAGGGGTTGAGAGGCTCGTTTTACACTGGGAGCACAGGTCGCAGAGTCACCGAGGAAGTCGGTTTGCCAGTGGTCGAGGTGCTTCCTGTGCTTTGGTGGCCCTGACCCAGTAATCTGACTTGTAAGGATGAACTGTAAGGGGAAAAATCCATAATCCAGATCACTGAGGAAAGCTTCAAGCCAAAGCTGGCCTTTGCGGTGATAATTACGTTAATTTTACGGCGATGGGCACATCCATACTATTAAAAGTATGAGACTGCTCTTTTGCTCATGTTACATTCATGGTGCAAATATTAAACGGATATTAAAAAGAAAATGTACAAAAAGGTGTTAACAGCATCAGAGAGTACAAGTGGTAGAATCTACGAGAAAAAACTGTGTTTAATGACATATATGCAAAGGTATTTGGGAGAAGGGCCTGGCAACCCACTCCCAAAAACCCATCTGCCATTGACAACCCTGTGAATAGCAGAGAAGCACTGACGATAGTGTTTCGCCTGTTGTACATAGGGTCACTATGAGTTGGGTGCTGACTCGACAGTATCTAACAACAACTGACATGCAAAGTTACGGATAGTAAAAAGGACTCAGAGACATATACCCACTGTGAATTATCTTTGGATAGTAACTATTGTTTTCCTCATATTTCTGTGTTTTTTAAACATTTTCATATGAGCCTGTCTCTGTTAAAAGAAGTGGGGAGGAGGCACTGAAAGGAACCCAGGTTTGAAGACTGATTCTTAAACATAAACATCCAGAAACACAGAAGGACTTGGGGTGCAGGAGGGGCACACAGGATTGGTCCAGGCTTTCTGTCCACAAGGACAGCTGAATCCTGTGCAGAGCCAGGACCTGGAGACCCCCAGCTGAGCAAGCCAGGTTCTTGTGTGGAGGAAAGCAGGACAGACACCAGTGGGGAATAGTGGTCCAGTGTGCAGCCTGCTGGCTCTTGCCAGGGGTCAAGGCCAAGCTGTGCTGTGAGAACCAGGAAACCTCGAAGCCAGTGACCGCAGCAGCTGGGTCTGTGGGTCATTTCAGGGGACCTGGCCTTTGCCCTGGGCACCACTGGGAGGGCCTCCTCTTGAGATATTGCTGGTGATGGCAAAATCAACAGCTTGCAGGAGAGGGGCCTCACTTCACTTGCGTGGATGGTTTATTCTCTAAGCCAGTCCAGTGACAGCCTGATCATGCTTGGGGGCCCTTCCCTTGGCTGCAGGATCTCCCTGCAGTGAAACCTGAGCCCCCATAGAGAAGACAGCATACGGGGAGTTTCCAACAGTCGGTGCTGCCTTCCCAAACCCCTCTCCATGGAAAGAGCAGAAATCATCAAGAAGCGAGGTTCTCTTACGATGGAGCATTATTAGGCCACAGAAGGGAATGAAGCACTGACCATCTTACCACACAGATGAACTTTGAACCATGAGTGAAAGAGGCTACGTTGCAAAAAACGCACATTATCAAACTCTGTGTAATGCAAACCCATGGTGGCAGATTCACACGGTGGCCACCAGAGGCAGTGGAGAGAGTTGGGATACTCCTGGTGCAGAGGGTGGAACATTCCAAGATTGACCATGGTGATGGCTGCACAACTCTGGATGCACCAAACTCCAGTGGAGTGTATGTTTACGTGAACTGTATGGTATGCAACATAGATTTCAACAAGGTAGGTCTTAAAAGAGAAACTGAAAAAGAACTGAGGACACAATTCAATGAGGAGGTTAAGGCTTAAGTAGTCAAGGGTTTGTAGGAGAGTTGCTCTTCCTTAAAGCAGTTGCTGCTTAGACCCCACACAGATCCGCTCCCTGTAGGATGTTTAAAACAAAACTAAACAGTTAAAAATGCTTGGCTTCACCATCGGTACAAAACCAGACCAGTCCTTGATATCTCAAAAGTCAGGGCTTCCTAAAGAAAACAGTCACCTCCATGGCCCCGTGTCTCCCAGATGCTGAAAGCACTGGGTTGCCTGAGAGTGAAGAGCTTCGGGAAACTCATCTGCGATGTTGCACTGGTTGTTGGGCACCTTGTGATTGGCCCCCGGTGAGCCATGAGGGCACCAGGGGCAAGTCACTTACCTCCTGAGTGAGGAGGGGACAGAATGAATGAGTCATCGTTTTTACAACGCAAGAGAAAGCCTGGAACAAAAGGGTTTGCATCCCCTGGGGGAGAAGCACTGTGGAACCTCAGCTGAGCTGAGCTGTGCTTGCACATTTTGGTCCTTGACCAATATTTTTGAGAGAATTCTGGTTCGGTGCTCACCCACTTGTTGGGCACTCATCCACCATGCTAAAACCTGAATGAGACACCACTCTCACCCGTGATGCTTGTTTGTTGTTGTTGTTAGGTGCTGTCAAGTCGAGTCCGACTCGTAGCGACCCTATGTACAGCAGATTGAAACACTTGCCGATTCTGTGCCAGGCAAACAATCTTATTTATGTTTAAGCCCATTGTTGCAGATACTATATCAATCCATCTGGTGGAGGGTTTTCCTCTTTTGCGTTGACCTGCCACTCTTCCAAACATGATGTCCTTCTCCAGGGATTGTTCTCTCCTGACTACATGTCCGAAATACGTAAGACACAGTTTGGCCATTTTTGCTTCCAAGGAGCACTCTGGTTGCACTTCTTCTAAGACAGATCTGTTGGTTCTTTTGGCAGTCCATGGTATATTCAATAGACGTCTCCAGCACCACAATTCAAAGGCATCAATTCTTTTTCTGTCTCTCTTGTTCAATGTCCAGCTTTCACAACCATATGATGCGACTGAAAATACCATGGCATGAGTCAGACGCCCCTTTGTCTTCAATGTGACATCTTTGCTTTTCAATACTCTAAAGAGATCTTTTGCCACAGCTTTTCCTAGAGCAATGCGTCTTTGGATTTCTTGACTGCTGCTTCCATGGGTATTGATTATAGAGCCAAGCAAAGTAAAATCTTGCACAACCTAAATCTTTTCTCCATTTAATGTGAAGTTGCGTGCTGACCCAGTTGTAAGGATTTTTGTTTTGTTGATGTTTAGTCGTAACCCATATTGAAGGCTATGATCTTTGATCTTCATCAGTGATGCTTGTGGGTGAAACAAAAGGGAAGGCGTCACTTCGCATAAGGACTTCAAGCAATAAAGACCCGTCTTGGTCCTGTGTTCATGATCTCATGTTTCTTTTTTTTTTTTTTTGTGGTACTGGGGGTTGAACCCAGGGCCTCGCGCCTGCATGCTCTGCAAGTGCTGGACCTCTAAGCTGCACCTCAGCCCATTTTTTAACTTTTTTTTTTTTTTTTTTTTTTTGAGACAGGGTCTCGCTAAGTTATGCAGACTGCCACTGGTCTCGAACTTGCGATCCTCCCGCCTCCGCCTCCTGAGCCGCTGGGATTACCGGCGTGCGCCACCACGCCTGGCTTCATGTTTTTTTTTTTTTTTTTAAACACCACCCCAAAGACACATGTGTATACCATAGTGTCATCATGGTACCTAGGAGCCTTCAGAAATGAAGACAACAACAGGGAAAACTATTCTATGAACATCCTGCAGAGGTGTGACTGCAGGACGGAGGGTCTGGGTTACCGGTTGTAAACGGAGGTGGGGGTTCAGCAAGGTCTGTGTGCGCAGAGAAAAGGGTACAGGTGTGGGGAGTGAAGGCTGGGCCGACTTCAAAGACAGAGCACATAGAGACCTCTACCCAGTGTTTCCAGGTTCTTGCCACCGTCAGAGAAAGAATTCAGAGACAAAACAAGGGATTTGGAAGAAGTTTTATGACAAGGTAAAAACATGTTCAGATGGTGAATTTGGACTTGAGGGGAGAATCTCATCACTGGGATTTTGGATGGCTGGTCATCTGGAAAACATTAATGAGAGGAGAATTACTTGAGTTAAGGTGGGAAAATGTGAGGAATTCCATGAATCACTTGGGTTTACTCTCCTGTTCTTATATGGAGTTTTTGGATGTGTCATGGCATCAGATGCATGATTGGAGTAGCCAGGTTTGCAAGGCTGATGATGCGAAGGTGCCATCATAATGAAGCTGTCTATGCAAAACACAGTGTCTGCAATGAGCGTGAACATACAAAAAGATCATGTGCCTAACACAGAATCAAGGAGTGTTTTGTCCTGTTGTCTATAGGGTCACTGTTAGTCAGACCGTATTTGATGGCACCTAACAACAATGCAAAACACAGCTCTTGCTCTAAATGGAGTTGTTGTTAGTTGCCATAAAGTCAGGTTTGACTCCTAGTTGACCCTGTGTGTAACAGGATGAAACACTACTCAATACTACATATGATATTTTTATGTTTGAGCTCATTGTTGCAGCCACTGTGTTTCTTCTTATTTTGAGTCATGCCTTTTCAGCAACTGGAGTTCCCAGGGGCTTTACTCCATTTCCATCATTAAGGTTGACTTTGAGGGGGCAACTTTTTGTCTGTTGTCTCTTGAATGCCTTCTAGCCTGGGGCAGGGGGGAGGGGGAAGATGGGCAACTTCCAGCCCTATACTGACAGTGCTTCTTTGTTACTCGTAGGGTTTTCAATGGCAAATAGTTTCAAGAGTGAGCTGCCGGGTCCTTCTCCCCAGTCTGTCTTAGTCTGGAAGCTCAGCTGAAACCTGTCCCCATGGGTGGCCTTATTGGTATCTGAAATACCAGTGGTGTAGCTTTCAGCATCACAGCAACATGCTAGTCCCTGCAGTACAACAAGCTGACAGACACATAGAGGCTAACGGGAGTAAGAAATAGTTCATTCTGAGCCAGGTAAAAGTGATCATGGTCTGGGAACACAGACTCAGGTTGCCTCACATGAGATGTTCCACTGTGGAGGGGTTACTTGAAAAGAACGTCATAAATCAGCGCATTTACCAAATTCATTGATCAGGAGAACAGGCAGGTGGGTTACAGCAAAATGGGCAAAGCTTTTCTATAGGTTTTAGATACCATCCTACAACATTCTTAGCTTAAGAGCTGGTGGAATTGAGTGGTCTGCTAAGGCATACATTCTAAAAGTTTTACCTCATAGTCGCAAGGATGTCAGGTCATATACAGAGGTTGGTGATCAATGGTTACTGAGAAAACGAAAGACAGCCCAAGATAATTTTGGCTCCATCCTGCAACACTGCATTTCTCCACAGCCGTGAAGTTCTAGTCAGTCAGTCTGTAGAAGCTTTAACACAGATGTGACTTCTTCAGAGAACTTTAGTTCACAAAGCAGAGGACAGTGAGGTCGTCGTGGTCCACGCTGGTCCCCTGTGGTTATGGCTGGTCTTATGTCTTCACTGTTGGGTTGTTACGTGATGTCCCACCGTAATACAGCTCTGTGATTATATCAGCTTCTAGCCACCTGTAGTTTTGCCTTTTTTTTCCCCTGTACCTATCTGGCCTACTTCACAAGGAGGCCACGGTTAGAAAAGGATCTTTTGACTGCTTCGACAGGGAGAACTCAGGGAGAATTCTAGCTTCCTTGGTTTGTGTTGGGGTTTTAGCTCTAGCCCGGCTAAGATTAGAGCCAAACCTTCAACATAACAAACTGGCCGGTGGTGTAAATGAAGGACCTCGGGAGACCTTCTGATGGTAAAAAGGGGTAGGTAAGGTTTATTAGGTGCTCCCCTGATGGAGAGCAAGGAGCAAGCAGCCCCTGTAGAGTAGAACTCTATACCCTCTAAGTGCTGGCTCTAGGCCTGCAGGTGCAGCTCAGCCTTAAAGGCACAGCCACAGCCGCGAGTGTTCCGTGGAGGTCAGTTGCTCTTGCCTCTCGCGGCTCGCCTTCTCTACCTCCCTCCTTCCCAAGGATGGGAGGAATTGGGGGGCTCTTCGTGGCTTGCTTGGATCCTTCGGCTCTTCAGGACCCCTGGGCTTGATCCCGCCAGCTTGCTAGAAGATCTTGCTGGAATAGGGAGCGCTGGTCCAGGTGATGGGGTTCAGGTAGCAGTTGAGGGACGGTCAGAGAGGTGAGGTTCAGTGGGTAAAATGGGGGTCCAGGAGCCCTACTTTTATAGGGTCCTGGAGGGGGTCACATGATGGGATTCAGCCAATCAGGGCACACACCTGACAAGTACAGCAGGTAAACTGACGTACCTGCCAGGAAGAGACAGTTATTACCTGAAAATGCTGAGGGGAGCCATTCAAATTTAGGGTGGTTAGAGTAGGTCAGATTGGCCAGGGGCCATCTTTGCTCACTCGATGATGGGAGGGGCTGGTGTGGGTGAGTGAGATGAGCCCTGGGATCAACTAGGGGTCAGGCCCTCAGGCTGTCATGAGGAACCCTAGTTGATAGATATGATTTTAAAAATCCCCAACAGGTTTGCTTTTGTTGTTTGCTCCAAAGCCAGGGTGCTGAGTTTTGGGGCAGCATGTCCTGAACCCTGACAGCACTCCTTGTTGTTGTTAGCTACTGTCAGTCCTGTACACAATCAATGAAACACAGGGTTTTCAGTGGTAGATTGTTGTGGAAGGGGGCTGCCAGTTCCTTCCCCCATTTTTGCGGTGCTGGGGATTGAACCTAGGGCCTCAGAGTGCACTGAGCGGCACTCTACCAACTGAGTTAAACCCTAGCCTGTCAGCACACTTATTCTATGTTAATTACCAAAAGCATGTTTCAGAATTTCCTAAGAAAAGCTCATGAGTGAGGTCATTCATGAATATCGAAAGTCATAGTCTTGGCATCTACACCTGACAACGTGCTTCTCTGGCCACGATCCTTCACCTCTTTAGCTAGGCCCCTAAAGCGGGAAACTCAATTTACGTTAAGGAAATAGTTACCAGACACTGCTTCCTTGAAATTTAGAGATTGGACTGGGGTGTTGTTACCAAGTAAAGAGCCAGGTATTCAGTGATGTCACGGGGCTGCTTTTACAACCCTCCACGGCAGTGCCGCGGCAGTGGTGGAGTGGTCGTACTCCATGGAGCCTGCTTGAACAGTGGGCACCCTTTCCTAGGGTCAGACGGTAGGAGCTGCAGAGCCCTAGGAATGGAGCTTTGCCTGTGGGAGGCCCCCCAGCTGCATAGACAGAAGGGAGCCAAGCCTGGGTGTGGCAACCAAGCCAAGTCTCGCCCTGTGCCTTCAGAATTTCCCTCTTTCTGCCTCTCCCGGTCTCGCTGGGTGGCTGGTGATTCTTGCAGTGAAGATTTTATTGCTGCTATCTAATCTCTTTTTCAAGCTGACTGTGCTTTTTCACAGTCTCCCAGTTGTCAAATTAAAATTTCTTCTTCTTATTTCTTTCCAGTGCAATCAAACAGAATAGTTCTGTTTATCAAATTTGCCACAGCATGCCGGGTAGCCTGTGAAATCACACAGCGTCGGCAGACCAAGCTTGTGGTTAATACATGTGAAAATGAAAAGAAAAAAGTGTTCTGAAGATTTCTGACAAAAGTATTTGTTTGATCTGCATCCTTCAGTCCTCAAGAAAGCTTTGGAAATAAGAGGCAGGAGGGAGGGGCGAGGCCGGCTCCATCTGCCGATGGGTCTTCTTCCGGAACGCGCGGTTACGCTTGTACCAGCCATGACGGCTACTTTTCCCGAGTGTTCACAGCAAGTCCACTGCCCTCTTGAGTACTTACTTGCTCTGCACAGTTTTACGTGCCTTAATTAACTAAGTAATTCTCACTCACAATCCCAAGGAAGAAACTAGGATTTGGAAAGGTGAAGTGTCTTGCCCATGGGTGGCTCTTCAAGTAACTGGTCTGTATGGTCTTAAGCCTGTGCTCTGCTCTGCCCACGGCTCACAGCCAAAGCCCGTTTGTGGCCCTGCTCAGTGGCACGTGCAGAGATGAGTGAGACAAGAGTAGGCCTCTTCCTCACGTGTGCCCCACCCCCTCCCAGTGCCCCTCTCCAATCTGCGCCCTCTACCTGTGTGCCCTTCCCTTACCAACAGTCCTCCCCACCTGGGCCCCTCCCTTCCCCACACCCCTCTTCTATTTGTGCCCCTCTACCTGTACCCCTGCCAGGACCCCCACTCCTACCTGTGTCTCCTTCCCCTGCATGTGCACCTCCCTTGCTGCGCCCCACCTTTGTGCGTTCCCTGAGAACACAGCTCCTGCCCTCCCAGCGTTCTCAGGGCCTCTCCCAGCCGGTTGTTTGTCCAGTGAACAGCGCTCTAGGATGGTGACAGAGTCCATGTGCTCAGGACCTCTGTCCCTTTGAAGTCCGTGAGCCGCCTGATATCAAAGCCGTTGGGGTGGGAGCTGCAGCTCTGGATTCGCCTGAGCCGGGGAGGCACGGTTGGCCTGTTGTCTGCTCCCAGTCGGATTGCGCCTGTCCAGGAGCTCCTCCACATGCCTTACAGAGCTTCTGGGGGTAGAACCACCAGGCCAGGCCTGGGCAGGGGCTCCTCTGAGCCCAGCATGCCTTGCAGCACTTACAGATGTCTCCTCTACCAGGCAGCGTGCGCAGCCCCAGGACCTTGGCATGGGAGATAGCACGTGTCAGGGCACACATCATGTGAGTAACCGAGTCCAGAAGACAGATGCGAAGATGAACTGAAACACTGATGAATGGTAGCATTTGACATTTTGTTTGTACTGATTAACAAGCTGTGGTATTATTGTAAGAGCATAATCGGTAAACCAATGCTAATGGTAGGCATAATACTGGTAGCAACACCTGTGTCGCATTTGTGTACCAGGCATTCCGCCAAGCACTCTGTATTCGCGCTAACTCAGTCCCAGGACACCACACGAGGCAGGTGCTGCCGTATTAACCCCCGGAGGAAAACACTGAGGACAGGGCGTCAGACGCACACTGTGAGTGGTGCGGCCGGCTGAGCTGGTGGCTCTCTCTCCTCAGGTTACTCCTGGGAACCAGCCAGCCGGTCAGGAGGAGGCCTGGGCCCTTCACGTGCCACTGTAGTCTTGTGCAAACCGCACTTAGACCCAGTCGCTGTGTGTTCGGTAGTGACCGCAGCCTTGGCTCTGAGGTTCCCGCGTGGCACTCTGGCGGGCCGTGGCATGGAGGGCCTCTTCTGCTTCCCTCATCGTGTTTGCTTTCAGCTGCAGATAAAGATTCAAGACGCTGTGACAATAACAGTCGCCTCCGAGCCACTGGCGGGCTGGGATTTAGCTCAGTGGGTAGAGCACTGCGCCGCAGTCTCTGAGGTCCCGAGTTCAATTCCCAGCACCACAAAAATGGGAGAAGGACCTGGAAACCCACTCCCAAGGCAATTCTGAAACAGTCAGCCATTGAAAACCCCATGGGGGTCACTATGAGTCGAATCCTGACTCTATGGCACCTAACAACAACAACCAAGCCACTGGCAAGAGTCCCAGGTTCACCGCCTATGGTCCCGCTGACAGCAGCAGGCCAGACGTCACAGGCCTGACCCATCTCTTTACTCCAGGGCAGAGGTCTTCTGGGTCAGTTTGTAGGTATGTCATGCAGGTCTGGCAGTCCAGGGGCAGCACTAGGTGTACACTTCTCAGGGAGCCGGAATGTCTGTCTCAGGCAGACACAGGTGCCCCCCACCCCAGCCAGCCTCCCAGCCTGGGTGCTGGTACCTCTGGAGGTCTCCAGCCTGCCCACCTCTCACCTGCTGCCGACACCCTTTCCAGTCCTCAGGTGCTTCCCTTGTTGCTGGCCACAGGTGGGCAGAGGGAAGTCTGCAGAGCTGGGTGCCTTACGCTCCCTGCCTGTGGGGAGCTGGGGTGCCTTACTTACAGGTGGGCAGAGGGAAGTCTGCAGAGCTGGGTGCCTTACTCTCGCTGCCTGTGGGGAGCTGGGTGCCTTACTTACAGGTGGGCAGAGGTAAGCCTGCGGAGCTGGGGTGCCTTACACTGCTCCCTGCCTGTGGGGAGCTGGGGTGCCTTACTTACAGGTGGGCAGAGGGAAGTCTGCAGTGCTGGGTGCCTTACTCTTGCTGCCTGTGGGGAGCTGGGTGCCTTACTTACAGATGGGCAGAGGGAAGCCTGCGGAGCTGGGGTGCCTTACTCTGCTCCCCGCCTGTGGGGAGCTGGGGTGCCTTACACTGCTCCCTGCCTGTGGGGAGCTGGGTGCCTTACTTACAGATGGGCAGAGGGAAGCCTGCGGAGCTGGGGTGCCTTACTCTGCTCCCCGCCTGTGGGGAGCTGGGGTGCCTTACTCTGCTCCCCGCCTGTGGGGAGCTGGGGTGCCTTACACTGCTCCCTGCCTGTGGGGAGCTGGTCTTAGTGGAAGATGAGCAGCAGCATGGATGTGGCTTGTGTGTTCTGGTTCCCTCCTGCAGAAAGGCTCTCCAGCAGCTTGTGTGGGGACAGACGGCAGGACAGATGTGAGCGACGGGCTCCATCCCTCCTCACGTACGTGGAGAAGCATGACTTAGGGATTTCAAAGATCTTTCTTTGTTTTGGTCTTAACTGAGAATGAGAATTTGGCTTCCCCCCCTCCCCCCAATGCTGGGGATTGAACCCAGAGCCTGCTCTATGCCGCCGGGACTTCTGGTCAGTTTCCTAGGCCCATTGCTCCTCTGTACTCGGCTAATAGGAGAAGGCAGCAGAGTGCAATTGTGTGAGAGGGAAAGCGTCAGTCAGCAGTGTGTCCAGCTGCTGTTCTCACCTAGGTTTATTAAGTACTGCTTAAAAATAAATTGTAGAAACATTTGGATACATTCTTATGTCAAGTGGACAAACTGGAGCGCTCCAGAGGCCTCAGTCCCACCCAGGGGCAGGGGCTGTCTGCAGTTTGTTGTGCGTTCGGGCAGACTGTTTCCTGTGCACCTGAACATAGACTACATGGCATCGCTGCATGGTACATGCTTAATGAGGCTCTGACTGTCTGGCACTGGGCTCACTGCCTTGCTGTTGTTTGTCACATTGTCCAGAGCTGCCCTCTGGGAAGGGCCGTGCCCCTCTATCCTTTCCTGGGGCAGCAGGCACCTGCTGGTCCCAGCTGTGAGACTCAAGATCACATCACCATGTGACGGGGAGCCCATTCCACTCCCAAATTTCAATTAAACCTAAGAAGAGGTGGAAATTAATTACCACTTAAGCCAAGGCTGATTTTGCTTAGGAATAGGAGACGTGCTGTAATTCTGAGCCTTCACATTAATGCCCTAGGGCATCGCAGCAAATGTGGCTCGGTGTGAATCTCACACTCGCACACCTCTCTGACAGCAGGCACTGCCCAGCTGCGTGGGCCTGCAGGTCCCGCGTGCTCCTTGTTTCTCACGTCTTGTCTCTCCTCAGGAGTTTATGGGGACGTAGGGAGCGGAGGCACGCAGCCAGATTCACGTCCCCACGTCCGCTCGTCCTTGGCTGTATTTATAGCACCACACCGCGTAAGCCACCGCTTCAGAGTGGCGTCGCTTACGTCTCCTCCCAGCCTCCGGGTGGTTGGCGCATCAGCCGGCAGTGAAGCAGATGGAGTCACGGTGCTGGGGATGTTCCTGTTGGGGCCAGCAGGGCTGCACAGCCCAGTGACAGTGCCTGCTGCAGCCTCCCCGGGTGGCACACTCTCTCCCTACTCCTTCAGGGGGCTTCCATGCTGTAATCTCCACAGAGATACCAGTCCGTCCTTCATGCGTCTGGGCTGGCCGTTTGGTGACTTAAAAAGTCGCTCATGTGCTAGAGACAGAGTGCTCTGCTTTCTTGTGTTGACCCTGCAGTGCCACTCTGACGTCATTGATGTGACCCTAATTTGGTGCTACCTGGTGTGGCTTTGTAACTACAATGATGAATGCTGGAGAAATAATGTGTTGCTCTAAATGAACTGTGGGAGGAGTATTCATCTGGGAGGTAATGTATGTGGATTTCAGAGCCTCCACGTTGTGCCCTGAGGTTTGTGGTCTTCCCTAAGTTGGGTGTCAGGGAGAAAACTGCACAGTGTGGTGTTAGTGTCTGACTCTCAAACCTCTTCTACTGCACTGCCTCAGTGACGCTCTAATCTTAGACTGTATTGGAATTCCCATGGAGAACTGGTTCCTAGTAACCAGCACAGCCTCCACGTCCGTGCATGCCTTAGGCTAGATTCTCAACGTGGCCCCACAGTCCCTGAGAAGGAAGGAGGTTTCAGGGAAGACGGGGCATAAACAGAGCAGGAGCAAATCCTGAGAACCAAGGAAGTGCAGCGTGGTCCAGAGAAGTGAGACCAGGCCTGGGCCGGGTGCGTCCTAGGACGGGAGGAGGCTTAGTGTGGAGGCAGCCAGACCCGGGAAGAATCCTCCTGGTTTTCTTGGAGTCTGGTTGCCATGGAGACTGCGTCTGCTGGGAACGGAGAGTGGAGTCTGCACTGCCCAGGGCTTCCTACCGAAAGTCGCTTTGCTGAGTGAGACCCAGTCGTGTGATTTTCCTGGATCTGCTGGGTTGCTAAGCAGGGGATGAAGCCCGCCAGCTGGCCAGCTGTTGTGTTGAGTGAGTTTCGTGTCCCTAACATCCCATGTTAGGGTTGCGATGGGAGAGTGGCCTCTGACGATCGAGCAGACTGGAGCAGCGCAGAAGCCATCCCAGCACAGAGCAAACAGCACGGTGTGGTCTGAAGCCAGGTGAAACCAGGGCATCCGCACCACCCTTTCCAGAGTTGTGCTTTGCAAGGGTGTCCGCAGGCTGGACCCCTGGGGGCTTGTTCCAGCCTTTGGAGCCTGAGCTGTCCTTGGAGCTGCAGTGGGACGAGGAGCGGAAGCCCCCTGTGGCTCTGTGGCATGAGAAGTCTGAGAGCCTGTCTGTGTGACCCCTCACTCAAATCTCGCTCATCAGCTCTGACCTTTGGGCTTCGCCAGGCCAGCTCCCAGAAGCATGGGAGGTCAGCTGGAATCACAGCATCCATCATTATTGTCCTGCTTTAAGTTGCCCAGGGCTTCTGTCACAGAACTCGGCGCCCTGCTGGCAACCCTGGTCATGCCCAGCCTTTCTCTACCATGCTCTCCTGCAAGAATGGTTTCATTACCAGGTGGCTCGGCCTCCCATCAAAGCCACATGCAGCCCTGCTTTCATGTCTTCCCCGAGATGACTGTCACCTGCCTAAGGGAAACTGTGGCATTCGCCTTGGAAGGACCACTGGTCCCAGAGGAGGGTGCTGCCCTTCTCACCGGGCTGCTGGCTTCTGTGGAGGGGTCACCTGCTCCAGACTCTCTCTGGATATCATCTGCTGGCATTTACGAGCAAACTTTTCAGATAGTGGTTTCCCCTTTACCTCCAGTTTCTTGATCAGTTTACCCATTTATCAAGTTAACTCTTGAAAATCTTCCATTTTGAACATGAGAAGATGAGGGGTTATGTAGTCAAAGAAGCTAATTTGCATATTTCCCAGGGAATGGCTGAGACCAGGGTGGTCTGGTGTTCCCCTTGGGAAGGTTCCCCCCTTGTGCCAGTCACAGGCAATGTGTCCCAAAGGGCCCAGGAGCCCAGGCCTGCCCACCACCAAGTCTGGGAGTTTGATCAGCTTTTCCATGAAGGAGAAAATTCTAAATATGGCATCTGTGAAGCTAACTGTGCATCTTCCATCTTGGATCAGGTTTTGCTGTGATTAAACAACCAGCGGTGGGGGGCTGCTCTGTGGGGCTTGCACAGACAGGCAAGTGGGGCCAGCACCCACATCCCAGGGGCTGCGTGGACCTCGTTCCTACCCAGACCTCCCTCTCTGTCTGATCCGATTTGTTCACATGTGGCTCCGCATTTGATCTTCTAAGCACTGACTCTGATGTCTACCTGGATGTCACTGAAATGGAAGAGACATTCTGTCATAAGCTGTGTCAGAGGCCTGGTGGAATAAATTAGCAGATTAGATGGCATTGGAACCAGGAAATGCTGATACCTGAGGTTTATACTGAGGTAGTCTTTGCTTTGTAAACTTTTTATGTTTTTCAGATGTCTACAATATTTGGCTTTTAAACTGTTTATAGTTAACCTGTTTTTCAAAAATTAACATAAATTACATCCTCGTTGTTGACTGTTAGATAGTTGGATGGTCTGCACTGTCTTTCAAAGCCAAGGCTGGAGCTTCACTGAGCTGCCTTCAAGTCACCCTGATTTCTTGAGCCTGTGACAGTCTACCCTGGGGCCCATGTCTAGAGATTTGTCTTGCGATCTCTGCCAAGGCATCAGGACACTTCCTCCCTTTCCCTGAAGCCCGGTGGCCTTGGAGGTTGTAGGTGGTCACGGAGGATGGAGTGGCCTGCAGCGCATAGTCTCCAGTCTGCAGGCTTCTTAGTGTACTGGGGCTGGGTGGACAACTGGCACTTACACCAGTGCCCGTCTCAATATGGCCCTGGGTTCAGCTGTGGACCCATGTCCTGGTGCAAACCGCTCTGTAGGGGACAGTTTATTCAGGAGCACAGCGGGCTTCAGGAAAGATATCAGGGTTTTATTTATTTACTTTTTGTAGTGCTAGAAGGTTGAACCCAGGGCCTCATGCATGCTTTGTGAGCCCTGTACCATCCAGCTACACCCCTGGCCCAATTTTTACTTTTTTAAATTTTGAGACAGAGTCTTGCTGAGCTATTCAGGCTGCCTCTGGCCTCCTTGAGGTCCTCCTTGCTGGGTTACAGGCGTGTGTCACCACGTCCAGCTTGATGTCAAGGTTTTAACGTTACAGTTTTAATGTGTTTTTACAGCTTCTTCTCCTGGGTAAGATCCTGAGTCTAAGTCAGATGAGAGTCTCTCCTCAGGGGCCAGATGCTAGGTTCCTGGGTCCATAGACACAGGTAGCAAAGACAAGAGAGAACAAGGAAGATTTTATTGAAAGGACAGAAAAAGCCTTCATGGAACAAAGGTAGTCCCAACTGGGTTGCACAGGTGGGGTGGTTGTGTAGGTGTCTTTATGGTCTTTTTTGGGGGGCTGGACTTTTTGAGTCAGCTTTAGTAGATTGGCCTTCAGTTAGGGAATACCTGTATATTGGCCCAATAGAGTGAAAGGGAGGTTTTTTCTTTTGTTTCTACCTAGTGATTGATTAACTAGGTACCTGCTGGTCAGGTCATGGAAATTGTTTTTCTTAGAATAATGAGATTTAAGGAAATGAAACTTACGTGGTCTGACTGAAACTCAGGTGACCTAACTGGTTACCTGGAGATTGTCTTGCCTCAGTGCTTCTCTATTTCTAGGACCTATTTCCCTGATCCTGCTTGAAAATTCCTAAATCCTATCAATCTTCCCTTTTACAGGAGAGGGGCCTAACTACTGTTAGGGGGTGTGGGGCAATGACTGCTCTGGCTTCTTCAGGCTGCTACAGGACAGAGTTAGGGGCCGTACTCAAGGCTTCTCTGGAGGGAGTTGATCTAAGGGTCCACAGAAGATAGGTCTTGCCTTTTGAGGCTTTATTTTTATAACCATTTGTAGTTTGATAGATTCTAAGCAAGAGGAAACAAAATTAAAACAACAGTTTAGTAGACAAGGTCCAGATATTGGCATTATGATGACCATGATCAAACAAGGTGGTGGTATAGAAACAGAAACCCTGGCACTAGCAAAACAGGCATTTTAGAAGTAAACGGTCTCCTTAAGTAAGGTAAGGAACAACTCAAATGAGAAAAAGTTGCATAACAAAAGGCCAAGGAATGACTGGTAAGAAAAGCTCTGAAGTTAGTAGCAGCAACTAGTAAAACATCAAAGTGTAATTTTGATCCCGATAGGAAAGTAAGTAAGGTCTTCTAGTCTGGAGCAGATGTGTATACACTGAAAGAAAACGTTAAGCTTAAAGGAGCAAAAATTTTAAGATCTCAGTCCTAGGAAGAAGAGTAAATCTAATTGTAATCAAGTAGAAATGTGAAATTAGAAACTGGGTCTAAATTTTAGCAAAGAGTCTAGACAGTGGTGTATTAAGAACCCAGGATTTTTAGGGTTTGTGTTCTTGGAGGGAGAGCAGTTTTCCCCAGAGTTGTCCATGTTTTTAAAGGAAGTGATCTCTTAGGCCTGTGACCTGAAAGATGGGCAGTATTTCAGGTTGTGTTTACATTTCAAGAAGTGACCAGTTTCTTGGCAATGCTTGTGTCTTGAGGGATAGTTATACCCAAGATTGCCCAGGTAACGACCCCCCTTTTTGTCTGTGAGATCTCAGTGTCCCCCCTCCTAAGCTATAATGAGAGTTTTTTAAACCTAGAATATCTGTTTAAGTTGGTTACGTCTTTTTGACATTATAGAGAGCTCTTATACTTTTTTGACTTTTTTTTATTAAGCTGTATGTCAGGTATAAATCTATGAGTCCCTAGGTATAGTTGGAGAATGGCATTATTATATTTTCCTGAAGGGGCCACATTTTGTCATCTAAAAGTTTGTATAGTGGCCAAACTTGGGTGTAGTAGAAGGTCAAATGTTTCTTTTTTAGAGTTTGGGAGTTTTAGAGTTTGGGAACTTTTTTAGAGTTTAGAGATTGGTTCAAGTTTTTTAGTATGTACTCCAGTGGGGAGGCAGTTCTGGAGTTTGAGAAGGAGTTTCCCATCTAAAAGAAATGAAATGAATGAATGAATTCTCTGTATTCCTTCCCTAGGGAAGGTGTCTCCCCCTCCTGTAAAGGTGGAAGGAATCTTTCCTGTGATGTACAGTGATTGACAGGGTACCAGCCAGACTCACTTGAGCTCTGCTGGTGTGATACGACTTCATTCAGCTCTCCCGCTCGGCCACCCTGGAGAGAGCACGAAGAGGTCTCCTGTGTCAGTGGCCACTCTTCTGGGGAGACCTTGGGAAACACTTCTGGGAATGAACTCCTTGAATCAATTTTGAGGACACCTTTACCTTATCCAGGGAGTTCTGTTTAAGGAGCATTTGTTGATGTTCACATGGGCCATTAAAAGTATAAGAAGAGGGTTTACCTATAAGAGAGTATTGATCAAGGAGGCAGCTGGGATCATATAGCCATTTGTGGTAACCTTTGAGTAACATAGCTAAAGCCCTTTTCCCTGAGCCTAGGTTGAATGAATAACACCTCAGAAGGCCGTAGGAACCATTGGAACCTTATGAGAAGTCACAGCAAATAAAATGTCAGATCCCTTCTAAAAGGAGCCTGGGGTCCCCTGGAATGGGGACTTGAGGAAAGATTAGACTCATGGATGAAAAAAGTGGACCTGAAAACTGATGATCCAGGTGGTCATAATCATATGTACAGGGGTCCCAGGAGCAGTCCTGAGAGGGCCTCCCAATCCTATTAAGAGCTCTCTAAGAACTGTCTTTTGGCCGGGGAAGAGAGAGTTAATAAGTATCATAGGGTAGAGAGGGTTTGGCCCTAAGAGACAGGGATCAAAGAGCTCCAACATTTCTAGCCTCAACAGCAACTTAGCAGAGGTTTTGCTGAGTGCCAAGAGATTAAGCCAGCCAGGCTGGAGTTCTCTGTCCTTCCTCAGAACCCACAGGAGAGAAGGAAGAACAGAGGGGAAACTGGATGGGGAAAAGCCAACATTCCTCCTGGAGCCAGGAGATGTAACAGTCCCTTCTCCAGTAAGTCTTGCACTCACGTCTTTAAGAGTGGCAGCCCATGGTAAGCACTGTTAAAGGGCTGATGGGTGCCCAGTGTTTCATGGCAGTGAATAAAATCATGTCTTCCACCCCTGAGAGCTGGGAGACTTGCCCCCCCAAATAAGGAGACCTTTAGGTCACATCAGGGTGTGCCCTGACCTGAGACCCTCAGTTGCCTTCGGACCTCAGTGGGTTTCTCTGGAAGTCCCAATGTGAAGGAGGAAGAGAAAGGAAAGAAGCTTAGTGTGAAATGTACAGAAAGAGGAGTACCAAGGGGCAGTGAGAGACCTGCCATCGTTGTGACAAATGCAGAGAGGCAGTGACATGTCTCGCGTACCTGGGCATTGGTCCCAAGCACTGGCAGTGAGATTCATAGCCTGTGGCTATGGAGGTCTGATCAAAGTCTGGGCCATGGCTTGTTGTAGAGAAGGAATTTTCAAAACCTAAGGAAAAGCCTGTTTCTTTGATGTCCCCATGGGACACTCATAACCTAAGGAAGTTTGGCCAGAAGAAGAAAGACAGGGAGAGGGAGAAGCAGGGTGGTCTCTCAGAAGGCCATAGGAACCATTGGAACCTTATGAGAAGTCACAGCAAATAAAATGTCAGATCCCTTCTAAAAGGAGCCTGGGGTCCCCTGGAATGGGGACTTGGGGAAAGATTAGACTCATGGATGAAAAAAAGTGGACCTGAAAACTGATGATCCAGGCTGAAAGTACTTCCCAGTCAGAAAAGCGGGGCTTTAGATTTGTACCAGAGAGTTGCTCTGGCCACAAGTCCGCACCTACCTCAGATCTCCAGGCCAGGTTTCCTGACTGACTAGAAGAAGAAAATGGAGAGCGGGGAGGAGTCAGGGTAAGGGAATTAGAAAACAAAGTGAGGAGGACAAGCTGACAGAGCAGAGGTGCAGGGACAGCAGTTACAGAGACTCATGGCTTTGCCTCAGCTTCTCTGGAGTCCCATCTGGGTCTCCGAGAGTGAGACCACGGTCTCTCAGGTACCAGATGCCTGGCTCCTGCGTTCATGGACCCAGGAATAAACACACAGATAGCAAAGACAAGTGAGAGAAGGGAAAATTTTATTGAAAGAATAGACAAAGCCTTTGTAGAACGGATGGGGTTCTGACTGGAGAGCCAAGCCAGGGCTGTTGTCTAAGGGTTTTTATGGCCTTTCTTTAGGTGGACTTCCTGAGCTGGCTTTAGTGGATTGGTCCTCAGTTAGGGACACCTGTATGTTCTCCCGATAGAGTTAAAGGAAAGTTGTTTCTTTTGTTTCTACTCAGAGATTGATTAGCTAGGTAACTGCTGGCCAGGTCATGGGACTTGTTCTTCTTAGAAGAATGAGGCTTGAGGAAATGAAACTTATGTGGTCTGACTGGAACTCAAGTGACCTAACTGGTTATCTGGTGACCATCTTGCCTCAGTGGTTCCTTATTGCTGGGCCCAATTTCCCTGATCATACCCGAACATTCCTAACTCTTCCCATAAGCTTGCTGCAGCATTAGAGAAATCAGCTAACTCCTGATGTAATTTTGACTCATTGGACTAAAGAGATTGGAGGAGACTGGAAATGGGATCTGGGGATCCATGGAGCTGTTGATATTTTCATCCATACCCAAGAGGTTGGGTAAATAATGTGTATCATGGTCATACCACTCAAGAAACACATAAAGTCTTTGCTGTTAAAACAGAATATTAAAGTAAACTTAGGTCCTTAGGATTATATTTAACATTGTCCATTGGGTTCAATGTCTGACTCCTGGGTCTGGCTGTACTTGCTCAGTGTTTACAGCTGACTTTCTGTGGGACTGTCATAATCCTTTCTATGGTGTGAATCCACCCATGTGGCTGATGTCCAGCTATGGCATGACATCACTGCAGCTGGGGCCGGGAGGCGGTGTGGACAGCCCGCATACGCTGTGGCCAGCCTTCAGAGCCTCAGATGTGCATTTTCCATCTGTGGGATATCTACCTGTGGCCACCTAGCTCTCACTCTGGGCTCTCTGCCTGAGTGTTCTGTGATGAGAGCTCAGCTGGGGTGAAGCTGGCCCTGGCCTTTATCTCCCCTGTCTGGAGCTGGATCAACACCCAGCCCATGCTGTGATGACTGGAGGGTCAACCATGTGTGGCCGTCAGGTTTCTACCTGTGTTGTCTGGTTAGAGCCTGCAGCATCCCGGGCCGTGCAGGGCCAGCATCTTCATGCTCACTTACCAGAGGATGAACCCTACCTCCGACTGCTCAGTGTCAGGGAGACTCCTACCCAGAACCACAGCGCCCCTGGGGTCCTCCTGCTCTTCTGACTGACTCACTGCTTGCTTCTCAGAGGCCGTGGAATCTATTATCTGCCTTCACAATGTATATTCCAGGTTTGCTGCGAGCACCACAGCAACCTCTGCTGTCTGGCAAATTCGGTATGATGCTGACAAAGAGGAAATGGTCACTTGTGGGTTATGAGAGTGTTTTATGCGAAGAACAATTGCATGCATGCAACATCTGCAGGAACTGGCCCTGGGGCCAGAAGTGTGCAGTGAAGAATGAATCGAGTCACTACACAGAGTTGAGAGAAATCCTGTGGATAGGGTGTCCACCCACTTGGGGAGTGGTTTTGGTTGCTTTTACATTCTGAAATAATCCCAGCACCTCAGGAGGCTGAGGCAGGAGGACTTTCAAGTTTGAGACCAGAGCATCCTGTGCGATTTAGCAAGACCTTGTCTATAAAAAATAAATAAAAAGGGGCTGCAGCTGCAACTCAGTGGTGGAACATTTGCCTAGTATGGATGAGTTCCTGGGTTCAAACTCTACTTCAAAAAAAGAAACAAGAGAGAAAATGAGGAGGGCTTTCCTTCTTTATTCATTTGGCTTAAAAGCCATTATGTTAAAAGGGTTTGAAACGTGTTCTCATAATTGGAAGAGATCCAGAGACTAGAAATGCAGTCGTACCGTATGTGGTGAGACCCTGTTGGAAATCAGATTGCCAGCAAGTCTGTTGGGAGCTGTGGTTAGGATGGAGGAGGAAGGAGAGGGAGCTGGCTTGAGTAGAGTGACCTTCTTGTTTCCAGAGAGCAGAGCTGGCCCCTCCGTGTGGACCGTGGCGTGTCTTGGACAAGCCCTTCCTAAGCTTCCTGTGATTCCTCCCTCCCCAGAGAATTCTCTGTGGTCTGCAAAGGCCCTGTGGAGACAGACCCTTGGTGTGTTTCACTGTGTGCATGCCAGGGTTGTGCTGAGCGTGTCTCCATCTCCTGAGTGCCATCTTTCTGCGAAGCCCTCTCTCCTACTTAGCTCTCCGTCTGCATTTGCCCTGTATGTTGCTGGGTAGTTAGTTGTCCATTGATGAGCACACTGCATTTTGTGTTCTGTTCCTGTGCTGATTGTTTCTAGTGGTTGTCGGTCATAAGCAGGGCTTCTGTGAACGGCCTTGTGAGCTTAGGGGATTGCTGATTTCTCAGAGGAGGAGAAGGGCAGGGATTATGTTGGGCACCCCTTGGGTTGCCTGAATTCTGAACAGATGCAGAAATTAAAAACAACAACAAAACAAATAAAAAGTGGTGTATCCCATGAGCCACTAGGGAAATACAGAGTTATCAGTCCCAGCAGGCCATCCTACTGGTCGACCTTAGTTCTTCAGCAAGACAGAATAAATTTTATGTTATTTCCCTAGTTGTTGAAATAAAACACTGTAACCATATTTTATTATAGCCTGTGTCCAAATGGAATTTTTCCACTTCTAGTTATCATTTTCCTAGGCTCCATTATGGTGATGGCAATAAAAAGTCCCAGTACCCAATTCCTTATGCTTTTCCTTGGCTAGATTTTCTCTGCCTTGCTGTGTGGCATGAGTGGAGGCTCTTTGGCCTCTTTAGTGGTCTAGGTGGTTTTGCTTCTCTTGTTTGTTTTTGGGGAGCAGAGATGCACTCAAGCAGGGTTTGGCAGGGCTGGACAGGTGAAGGTGTGGTCAATAATTTACGTTTTATTTCTTTACTCTTTCAAAAGAAACACAAACACACCAGATTTTCTACATTTTTGGGTCTGTTCATTGTGGAATAATGTGCTCACTTTATTAATCAAAAGGCTGATGTCATTGACTCACTTGGAAGGCCTGGGTGGGTGTGCCTGGTTACTTACCACCTGGCCATGATCTTTGGGATCTGAACACAAGGGCTGGACATGAGGAAACCTTGGGCTGTCTGGGCTCTGCTTCCAATGTTTGCTTCACTTTTTCTGTGTAAGTCATTCTTCCATTAAAGTGTCATATTTTTCAAGTATAAAATGAGGGGTGGGGTGGTTGGCAGCCCATTAGCAACACCTGGAAGCTTTTAAAAAATGCAGATGCCTAGGCTCCACCTGGCACAGCTGACTTGGAATCTCTGGAGGGTGGAGCCCAGGCACCTCTTTCTTTTGTTTTCTTCCTCTCTTCTTTTTGTAAGCTCCCAAAGGTGACTCTAATGAGCAATCAGAACTGAGAACCACTGGTACAGATGATCTCTATAAAACCTTCTGGCCCTAAAAATTTCATGATATCTGTGTTAAAATGCCAGCTGTGCTCTGTGCAACAAAGCCAGAGGTATGGAGAGGGAATTCAAGCTCCTCATTATTACGTCTATGGTTTGTTAGCAAGAACATCATTAGTGTGGAAGATATATCTCTGTGGGCATGCAAATCAATGCAAATGAGTACATTGCCATTTAAGAATTTGCAAATTGCAATGCAAAATTGTCTTAGGTAAATAGCTCTAGTCTAATTGATTGATGGTATTCTGTGTTTTATTATTAAGCATATTAGCCAGGACACAGGAAGACTATAAAAATGCTACAAATTATTACTAATACTGGATTTTCCCACTTACAGGAGATTTCATATGCATTGTTTCATATGAGTCACAAAACTCCATTTGCATCCTAGATTAGCCACTTGAGAATCAAGGCAGGCTCAAGGAAGAGGAGGAATTTGTGATGGATCTGGATAGGCCTGGGTGGGAAGGAGGTGTCACTTAACAGAAATTCTGCATGATGGGCCCTCCTGGTCTTTCTGTATAACAGGAGAGGAGGCTTGGGGCAATTTGGGAGCTGCCCATGATCACACATCGAGTTAGTGCTGGAATCAGGATTTATACCTAGGCAGCTTGGCTCCAGTCAGTAATCTGAGCTGCTCTGTCGTCTAGCTGTTTTATCCTAAGCAAGTTATTTTACTTTTCTGACCCTCAACTTCCTTTTCTTTAAATTGAGGAAAATACCATTTATCTGAGGGTTGATGGCAGTGAGCATAAAGGATCTATCAAAGGAGCTGGCACACAAGTGAGATTTACTAAATGATGTGGCAACTGTGATAATGATGAGCATGATGATGATGATGGTGATGACAGTGATGATGGTGGTGACAATGACACGGATGGTTATGAAGTGACGAGAGCAAATGATGGTAGTCATGACAGTGAAGACGTGATGAGGTGATAATGACAGTAATGGTGAGGTTGATGTGATAGATATGGTGACAATGATGGTGGTGGCAATGATGATATGATGATGATGAAGATACTGACAATTATGACAGAGATGCTGCTGATGACAGTGGTGATTGTGGTTATGATGGGGTGGGAATGAGAAAATGGGGAGAGATGGAGCTAGGAATCTATGGACCCACCTGACCTCTTAGACCTCCAGGTCTGCAACTGCATGTTGAAGAACCTGGTCTAGTTGGTGATCCACTGAGGGAGTTTGTAAACTACAGAAATGCAGACCCTATTCCACACTGGCCATGTCAGCATCATCATTTGGGGCCTTGGTGTTTACAGTTATCAAACAGAAGATGTGACTCAAATGTGTAGCCTCATTGGGGAAGCATGAAACTTGTGGTTTCTAGACCGTTTATGTATAATAGCATGTGATTCTAAGTTAAAACACTGACAAAATGATCATGATGGAGAGAGCCAGTCTCTAGTGCTCAATAAAGTAAACAGCGCACCTAAGATGTTGGACTTTAATTTGTAGTCATTCCTATCACTGATATTTTTTCAGTCAAACTGAGCTGTGTGTGCATTTGCCTTAAGAGATCCACGCCCCTCCTTAAACTCCTTTTTTGGCTTTCTGGGTCCCACATGTACTCATAGGCCGCCCAGAGTTGTCCAACCATAAGGACATGCGTATGTCCTTCCAGTGCTTGGGAATGGGCTGTTACCAATACAGATTTTACACGAGAAACACAGGCCCAAGCAGAAAGAATGTTTCCCTCTGAGGATCTCTGTTTTGGAACCTGCTTTCAGAAGCACACCTGTTCTTGTGTATTTTTCGCTGGTTTTTACTGGTTGGAGGCCAGTGAACCCTTTTATCAATATCAGAATATCTTGACGGAGTGCAGTTGGGGAAGGGCGTTGGGCCATGCCTGGACTTCTTCAAGGGATCTTCCAGGATGGAGCAGACATTCTCATTAACCAGTATCCCTTAGGGTTGTATGTTTGCTGACTCATGAACCTCCGTCCCCAGACAGCTAGATGTGTGTTGGTCCTCTGTGCCTTGGAGGAGGACAGTGTGGAATAGCACTCTGGGATGAGTGCTGTCCTGGTTTCTAGGAGAGGTCACCTGCCCCTGGGTCTCGTTTTCTCATCACTGGCTCTTTGATGGAGAAGCATCATGAGGCCAAGCACCTTGACCTGGGCAGTCCACGGAACTGGAGGAGGCCACTGGGAAGCTCTGACTGTTTGGTTCAACCCTTTAACTCCAAGGCTGCGGCTGTTCTCTGCACCATTTCTGGCCCTCAGAGGACACTGGGAGAGAGATGCTAGTGCAGATGGGCCGAGGATTGATGGCATCTCTGTGTGGCTCTCCTCTCCAGTGCCCTCTGGAGCTTGTTTATCCAAGGGCAGTTTCTGGATTCTGGACCCCAGAGTTGCTGTGGCCTGTGCGCACGTATCTGCGTGTGTGCACGTGCGCACTTCAGTAAGTTGCCCCATCATCAGGGAGCTTTTGAAAATCCCAGTGCCTCGGTCACACTTGTCAATCCCATCACAGTTTTGGGGTGAGGCACGGGCCCATGGGGTTCCCATGTGCAGCCTGGTGAGCGTCCTAGGCTGTGGGCTCTGGGTTCTCTGGTCTGCGTCAAGGCTTCCTGGAGCTCCTGACGGATCTTGGAGCTGTTTCGGGTGCTGGCCTGCAAGTGTTTCTTAAGAATCAGTGTGTGTTGGAGGAGAGAGCATTTGCTGTGGGGTGCGGGGCAGGAAAGGAGGGGTGCGTAGGCTGCCCCCTGGAGGTTGGGAAGATCTTGCTGAAGGGGTATTGGGTACATCCTGTTGTGCTGTGACGCACACCTCTGGCATCAGGTCTGTGAATCGTTCTGGGGGACATGGAATTAACTTTTCCTTAAACCTTTTCCACCTCATTTTCCAACTACCTTTTCAACCCCCCAGCTTCTAAAACTGTAGAAAAGATACAAAAATCCATCTCTGGGGGCCTTCAGGAGAGCCAGAGCACGTCTAAAGGGAGGAAACTGAGTCACAGAACTGCGAAGAGCTGACCTTCCAGGGATGTTCAGAATGTGCAGTGACCTCCAGGGTTTCATCATAATCTTGTCATCTTCTCCCTGGGAGGCCAGACCTGATACCATGGAGAAGCGAGGCTTGTGGCGGCTGACCTCATTCCGGCCAACTGTGGGGCTGGCACCTGCCATATTGCTGCTCGGTTTATTGCCTTTGTGTCTAGGGCAGGTGGGTTTACAGGGCTGCAGCTGCCCGTGGGAGGATCCAGCGGCATCTGCTCTGCACGGGAGCCCTGGAGGGTGGAGGGCTGACCAGTTGCTTTCTTTTCCTCCTGTCTCTGTCTTCACTCCCCGGGACCTCACTCAGACCGGCTGTCTTGCCAAGCTCCACTTTCCAGAGAGGCTTCTCAGCCCATGCCACCAGGGCCCTGACCCAGTATGCCAGGTGTGAACAGCAGCCAGGTTGAGCTGCGAAGGGTTGGGATGGGGCAGGTGCAAAGTGCTACCAGAGTGCAGGCTGCAGGACCCAGCTTCCCGCTCAGGTACCTGGAGCTTGACCACGGGGTTGGGGTGAAATGGGAGCCTGCTGACATGGGCTGAGAAGCTGGGGAAGACGTGGCTGGCCAGCAGTGCTGAAGCAGCGTGTCCCGCCCTGCAGCAGTAGGGGCCAGAAACTCCTCTTCTTGCCTTATGCCGAGACCCTGCTGAGGCACTTCCAGGCCTCAGAGCTGAGCTGCACTATTACTGCAGCCAGGGGCCACCACGCTGCCACCCGTGGCCTGGTGTGTTAGAACATGTGCTATGGGTGGCCACGAGGCAGTTTTGACCAAATCCTTTGGCCACCGCCAGGGGACGGGTGCCATGGAATTCCTGGAATCAGGGCCTTCTGTGGCTGGGGGCCTGAGAAAGCTAGAGAGGAGGGCCCTGTGCTGGGGCCGGAGGAACAGCAAAAGGTGGCTGGAGCATTGGTGATCTGCAAGTAGCTCAAGTGGGGGGAGTGTGGCTGGGAAAGGAGCCACCAGTAGCCCCAGGCTGTGGAGAGTACTGATTGAGGTCCTCCTTGGTCCCTGAAGCCTCATGGATAGCTGCTTGGATTTGAATGCAGGCAACCTGAGTTGGAAGCTAAGCCTGAACATCAGGCCAGCGAGGTTAGGCCTTCAGCAGCAGGAGCAGGGAGTGGTGCCAGCCTGTGGGTATCCCAAGTGGAAATGACCCAGTACAGGTGGCTGATTTGTGCTGGGTGTGTGCTCAGAGAAGGCAGAGTCCTCATTCCTTTCCTTGGGGACAGACATTGGGCTCAGGCTGACAAGTCACTGTTTTTGAGATCCACGTAGGAGGCATGGGGCTCCTGCCTGCTGCCATCATTGGTGGGGGCGCTCAGCTCATCAGGTGTGAACCAAGAAGCCCCCTCTGTGGTCAGCCTGGGCACTATGTCCTCTGAGTCCGCTCCTACAGGGCCCTGGTACTGGGGTTTGTAGCTGTTCTCCTGGGAAAACGGAAAAGCTTATGACCTTTCTACCTGTTCTCGGAGCAGGGAAGCTGTCATTGTCCCTGCCCCACAGGTAGCTGCTCTCTGGGGTCCCCTGAGTCCTGCTTGAAGACAGCCCACGTGACCTCCCTTCCTGTGCTTCCCTGGGTATGGCAGAGTGTGAGGTGGCATCTCTACATGTGTCCTGATCAAGGTCCTCCAGAAAATAAGCCGACAGATCTGTTTGCAGGTCCACACCCATTCCTGGAGGGTCACCCGTCAGTGGGGGGCTCCCTTCTTGGTTGTCTCCCCTGACATGGAGGCCTCCAAGCCGTGATGCACCAGGTCTCTTTGTGCTTCCATAGGCAGCCCTGTGGCAATTTGGCTTCATGCTCTGTGTGCTGTCTTTGATCTGTGAGAGGCACAGAGGCAGCTGGGTACTTGCGGCAATGGGTATCGAATCAATCAAATAAGAAACCTCACAGACACCCGCAAGGGTAGATAAATACAGCAAATAGTTTGATAATTACTAATTACTAAAAATCATTTGAATGATTTTTCTACATTATCCTGTTCTTGAATTTTAATCAATTCATTTAAGAAAGTTTTAAAAAGGTAAAAATGTGCTTCAGTTTTCTCCTTCATTCCCATCCTGACCCTTTCCAGTGTGTAAAGTCACAGTATATTTGTACCTGCTGGGAGGCATTTGCTCCTAAGTGTTGGCAGCTCGTGTGCTTTGTTCCAGGGGACCCGTTGTGCAGCCCCTGGGTTCTGCTGTTTCAGGGACTAGTGTGCTTACTTTAAACAGCGGTGCAGGCAGGTGAGGTCTAGAGCACAGCACTTCATGGAGGTTTTGCTTATTTTTTCCTCTCTTAAAAGTAATGTTCTTTGTTAGAGGAAATTTGGAAGGCACAGAGAGGTATTTCATAGTCTTTCAAAATATAAAACAGGTTAAATAGTTTGGGGCCTTAAAATTAATATCAAAACCACACCCCCCCTTTACTGCTTGGAAAATCCATTTGTTGCTTCATGACCAGTTTTTGAGGAGACCTCTGTTGAACTGTGTGAGTGCCAGAGACTGTGGTTGTGTTGGGATCCAGGTGTGTTCCCCAGGGACGCAGGGTAGAGCAGACAGCTCAGTGCCTAATGAAGAACACCCTCCCGCCCACACTGGAGAGCCCCGCGTGTGGCTGAGCGGGAAGGTCCAGGCGGTTACAGAGTGGGTAGAAGAGTGGAGAGAGGAAGCAGGCTCTAAGCAAGAGCTGCCAAGTTTTTACCATCCTTGTGTGAATGTGACTTTCCTCTCACTCTTCCCTGGCTTCCTTCCCAGGGCATCTCCTGTCTGTGCCCGGTGGCTGGGGCCTTATTCCTTTGGCTCCCCTGTACCCCTGTGAATTGTGGCTCTGAGAAGCTTTGTACTATGGTGGTAGTGCTCGGCTGGGCAGTTAAGTCGATGTCCTCCCTGACATGGGGCCAGCATCTGTTGGCTGCATCTGACGTTGGCTGCATCTGTTGATCACCTGCACTTGAGCACTGTGTGGAGTGTCTCCATTGCACACAGACTGGACCACCATCTCCAGATGGGCCTTTGTGGTGCCTGGTGCCACTATGTAGGGTGCTGACGATGGGTGCACAGTACACGGTGGCTGCCATGGGTACACAGTACATGGGTTTGGTTCACTTAAAAAAAAATCCTGAGAAAAAGTCACTTAAAATTTTTTTTAAATGAATTCAGTGCTAGCAGAGCATGCAGAGCCTGGGGAGCTGAGGTCCTAGGCAGAGAGGACAGAGCAGGGGCCATTGCCTGAGCTGTTTCCCGTGGTGGTGCTCACGAGTGTGTAAGCAGAGTGGCCTGGTGGAGAACAGTTGTTGGGAAGCAGATAATTGAGCCCTGGGGCTGTATAAATTGTCATCCAGGGCTTGCCAAGGCCCCAGGACCCCTTGGACAGCCTCAGCAACTTGTTGGGACCCTGAAAGACCACAGCTACAATGGGAATAGACAGAGGGGATGAAGCCTATCTCAGAGAAGCTTAGTCCATGACCGGACACAGAGGATCTGCTGCTGTGCTTCTGGTTGCCAGAAGCTGAGGAAAAGTGCTTTATGGGGTAAGACATCAGTTGGAGCCTCTTCCATGTTTTATGTACACTATCCAGCATTCACTCAAACATTACTGTTCATGTTGCATGACAGGGTCAAGAGAAAAGAGGCAGAGATCTGAGAGATGGATGGTGACACCGACGTTGTCAGACCTTTATACTAGAGTAATGGTGATCAATACATTCCAGCAGTAGCTGGTAAACAGTGAATTTCTGAGAAGGGCAATCTACACAGGGAAATTCTAGTACTGAAGGTACTTTGCTTGAATTTAGGACTACAATCGATGGGCCTAACAGTAAGTTAGACATGTAGAACTGAGGATCAATGAATGGGAAAAGGGTTGAAGGAACAGATCCCAACAGGAGCACAGAGAGAAGAAATGGAAAAAAGGAACATTTGGGGTGTACAAAGGTCTGAAATATATGAACCAAAGTCCACAAAGGAGAGGAGAGGGAACTGGGTAGGAGCAACATTCAAAGAGATGAAGACTAACAGGTGTCCAAAATGTATGAAAGTCATTAAACAAACATCTAGGAAGCACTACGAGTCCCAAGAAGAAGGAAGTAAACCTGGAAATACTATAGTGAAATTATTAGAGAAAAGCCTAAACCCAGAAAAGACGCAACCTAAAGGAACGAGAAGCCACGTGGAAGATGACACTGGTCCCACGTTTTCCTTGCTGCCTGGGTCTGTGTCCTTCGTGTTGTGGATGAAGCTCCTGCTGCTGCCTGTTTGGAGTCAGCCTGCTGCTCACCTTGCCTAATAGGATCAGGACAAAGTAGCAGGTGTGACAGCTGCCTGTCCAACTCTAACTCATATGACATTATTGTGAAGATGTCACAGGGCTGGTCACAGGGAGGAACGGGGCCTGTGGAGCTGAATCCAGCCCATGTCTAGCTTTCTTACAGACTTGTGAGGAATTCTATATAACTGTTGTTCAAGCCACTGAGTTTTGACGATGGTTGCCTATGGTTTGACAACCAACCTTAAGCAAGATGGCAGCACTTAGAAGATAATGGGGTGATATCTTTAATGTGTTGAAAGAAAGTAACTGCCAAGCTTAAGTTCTATACCCACAGAAAGAGTCCTTCTGAAAACGAAGTGAAATAATGACATTTATAAGCCCTCAAGAAAACTGAGATTTCTTACTGTTAGCTGGCCCAGACTGAACACATAGCAAAAAGTAGCAGGTCTTATTGCTGAGGGAAACAGAATGGAGAGTGTCTGTGGCTCATCTACAGTCTCCATGGCAGACATGGTGGCAGTGCATGACTGGACAGATACTGATTCTGGATAGAAGGTTTGATATTTTGATTCTCTGAAGATATCCTCTCTGAGTGAGCCCAATGGTAAGTAATCACAACCCAATACTAACAACATTTATTTTGAAATTAAGCAAACTAAAGCCCATGTTGGAAAGTAAACATGAGACTAAAGAAGAAAGTTAAGAAAAAAGGACCTTGCATGTGGGGAGCTTGTCATCGCAGGGTCTTGAGTTATGACACATTCAGAGTGGGGAGCAGCAGACAGATTGAAGGAAGGAATAGAAAGCCCAGAAATAGACCTAAATGCATGTGGGGATTTGGTGTATGATAATCATGGCATTTTAAATCAGTGGGGAAAAGATATATTATTCAGTAGCAATTTGGGGACAACTGGCCAGACATTTGGAAAATATATAGCTGGATTCCTCCCAAGCTCATTCCCCCAAAATAAAGTCCAGATGGCTCAGACTTAAAAATATAAAGAAATTTTACAAGTACTAGAAGAAAACTTGGGAGAATTTTTAATAATTTTGAGAGGGAATTAATTTTGGAAAGCAAGACAGAAAACCCAATATCTAGGAAAATTTAAATTCCTACACTTTTAACTCGGCATTCCCACTCCTAGGAAATTACATGGTGACAATGTTCAAGTATATATTAAAGAACACATGTAAAATGATTCTTTGAAACCCTGTCAGAGAAAACACAAGAGCCACCTAACTGTCCTTCCAGTGTGTTCCCCTGAGAATGGAAGCCGGTGTGTGTGCTGACAGAAGACGGCTCTGAGACGTGGGGAATGAGGAAAGGAGAGTGCGGAACAGCTGGGCCCCAGATCAGAAGAATGAAACGGGACCCAATTCCTTTCAGAAACATAAACTCACCTCAAGTGTGAAAGACAAGACCGTGAAGAGTTTTAGTTGTGAATACAATGTTTTCCTGCCCTCAGGGTAGAGGAAGGTTTTGAGACAGGACACGGAAATTCTTTCCACAGAGGAAATGATTGATCATTTCACCTATGCTAAAATCAAGAATATCTCTTAATAAGAAAGACAGGCAACAGAATGGGAGAAACTATTCTTAACATATAGCTTACGAGGGTCTCATATTCAAAATGCACAGAATCCTGAAAAATCACCAAGAAAAAGACACCCAAGAAAACATTCACGATACATTTGGACAGATGCTTCTAGGAGAACATTCAAGCAACTGAGAAATACATAAAATGGTGCTCAGACTATGAAGTCAGAATAATGAAAACTGAAGCCATGTGAATTCATTGAGTTACTTACTAGATGGGCAAATCCAAATCTGCTAGTTGCAGGAGTCACTGAAAATGTGGAGCCGAGAACTCCTGTGTTAGTGGGGGACACACAGTTTCCAAGCTCTCCCAAGAACGTGGGAAGCCATTGGGTGGTGTCCAGGCGTGCTGAAGGTGTCTGTTTCATCCCTGAGATTTCATGCTTCGGTGCTCACTGAACAGAAATGCACACGTTGGGAGACAGCACAACCAGGCGAGTTCAGGGGTAGCAGCGTTTACAGCCTCCCGCTCTGTTATCTTCAGGCAGTGGGAATGTTCCACAGCTGTGAAATCAAGCAAGCCACCACGCGGTACCTGTGCCAATCTTACACACACAAAGCTGAGTGCGGGGAGAGGAGCAGGGTCTCCCCGTGGACCCGTGATGGCAGGTGTCAAGTGAGCGACCCCATCCTGACTCCGATGCATCCCTAGTTGTCTCAGGTGCTGAGAGAGACAAACATGGACAGACAGACAGCCTTCTTTTCTGCCCTATGGAGTCTGTGTCTTGAACAGTGAAAAGCTGGCACACTGATCATGTTATGAGAAATCCCACCTGTGTGTGGTGGCCCACACCTGTAATCCCAGCTCTCAGGAGAGAGAGGCAGAAGGATCAACACAGCAAGCCAGCCTGGATTACATAGTGAGATGCTGTCTCAGAAAAGAAAAAAAAAAAGAAAAAACCCTTGCCTCCAGAGTGCCTGGGCACTGGAGGATCAGCCGTACACCTGTAGTTAATGCATGGGCAAAGGATTGCCTTTTAAGTCACCCGAGGCTGTGAGATGCAGAGGAGCTGAGTGTGGGGATCCAAGAGAGAGAACCCCTCTTTCTTCAGGACCATCTGGCCCCTGGGAATAAGAAGTTCTCCTGTGCCCTGGTTTTGGAGGGACGTGGCAGACACATGCCTGTGTTGACGGGGCTGTCTGTAATACGCACAGCTGGGAACTGCTCTCCTTGGGAGCACTGGAAGCCCCCCCTCTTGGATCTGTCTATAACTCTGCATGCCTTCTACCTTTGCCACACGCTGCCACCCTTCAATTGCATAGCCCTGAGGTTTTGTTTTGCTCTAGAAATTCTATAGCTAGAAACCAATTTATGTGACCATTGCCTGACTACACTTGCGATCTTCCCACCCTTTTTCCCCGCTGGTGTAAATATGGACAGGAAGTCTGGAGGGGCAAGGTTCTAGAGAAGACAGACGTGGCAAGACCTGGCACACATCTGGTTAAAAGGCCCACTACATGAGCCCTCTCTGTAGTCTGGCCTAAATCTTCACTGCTGCAGACCCCAAAACCCAAGGCCCAGACTCTGCCAATAGAAGTGTAGCTTATGAGTGAAGGAAAGTAAAGGAAACAGCTGCATGGAGAACAAGAGACAGAAGGAAAACGGGCTTGCTGGCTGCAGGCTCTGTACGAGCTGTGCGTGAGGAGAAATCCGGGACCCGAGTGATCCTGAGCACACACAGATGACCGTGTCCTCGTCTGATGTATCTGTGCTGCAGGCGCCTCTGGTTTGTCTCCATGACAGCAGCGTCTTCCGCTGTAGCACTGCCTTCTTGACATTAGCACCAAATCTGACGTGATCTGAAAGCCAACCACTTTCTCAACAGAGGAGACTTAGCACTCCTGTTTGCTAGGACAATCCCTAAGGTCCTGAGATTATAAAAATGGAGCAAGGTCACATTTAGTGCAGGCAGCTACTGGAAAACCATGATTTGCTACAGTTTCAGCAGCCTGGGCTATGGCACAGTGTGGCGGGGCGTGGTCTGTTTCATTGTGAAGGTGATGTGGTGGGCATGGAAAGAATCCAGGCAAGGAGGACAAAGTTTGACTCCAGAGTTTTCATCACTGTGAGTTAAACCTCAGTTGCTCATTCACGCTTAGAGGTGCTTGGACTTGGCTAAGCCCAGGTATCACTGTGTATCTGTTGGGAAGGGCCCGTCATTGTTCCAACAGGGGGACTCATAGATGCTGTAGAACCCATGCTGCGAGCCCCTTTGGAGCCTTTCTGTGTCACGAATGGCATTCAGGTGAGGTTCGGTATCTGCCATCAAAGTTTGATAAAGTCACAGGTTGTCACTTCAGTGTGTGTGGAAAGGAAAGGTGAGGGAGAAGAGACAGATCGCGATCATTTTCTTCTAGCGGGCCCAGCAACATACGTTCTCTCTTTGTGGCTCTCACTACTAGCTGAATATGGGCACAAAGCTATGTGTGTTTCCTCTGGTGTGAAAGTCCCCGGATCCAACCCTGGGATCCTACCCTCAGAGGTGGAACTGAATCCCAAAGAAGGAGCCAGAGCCCTAGCTGATAGGGACATGTTGCTGTCCCTTACTGTCCCAGGGTGGGCGTCCTTACTGTGGAAGGAGCTGTGGAGAGGGCAGGACAGTGTTTTCTTTTTCTTATTTCTTTTTCTTTTTGTGTGGTACTGGGGGGTGCAACCCAGCTCCTTGCACATACTTTGTAAGCACTGCACCACTGAGCTGCACTCCCAGCGCTTTATCTCGAGACAGGGTCTCGCTAAGTAAAGCCGGCTGCCTCTGCCTCCTGAGTCGCCGGGATGATGGGCTGAGCCACCTTGCCTGGCTCAGGACAGTGTTTTCTCAATTGCATCCCCGGTGCCAGGGTGAGGCGTGGTACCTGTATACCCTCCTCCTCCCTTTGCAGACATGCAAGTCCCATTATCTCTTAAAACAAGCTCCCTTCTTAACGACCTTTGGAAGTGTGGGTGAGGGTAGAACGTGGCCATACTTTTGTGGCTGGAAACCCAGCTCCAGGTGGGCTTGCTCAGCTGTCTTGAGGCCAGAAATGCCTCCTCCCAAAGCCCCAGGAACCCGCCCTCACCCGTTCCTGGGAGCCCAGGCATCGTCCTGCTGTCCTCTCGTATCGCAGGCTGGGTGCTCATTCCCACCATTGGGAGGAAGGAGCCACTTGTGGCCAGATAGCCATGAGCCAGAGTAGGAGAAGCTGGGCTGATGCTTTCTAGGAGAGAGAGACACTGCCTTGCTCAGGCTGGCTGAGGCCCAGGTCTGACTGGGGCCCTGCTGTGTAAGTGGGGACCTGCTGTGTGGTGCCCCAAGTCAGGCTGAGGAGTTCAGGCTGCGAATGCGCAGAGACTTCCATGGCTTTGGCAGGGTAGTAATGGTTGGTGTGGTCTTGAGGGGAAGCGGGCTGTGTCTGGACCACGGCCCCACTGGCGTTTCTGTGGCTGCTCTCATCTTCCTCCGAGTGTGCTCCTGCACGCTACGGCTGACTGGGCTTCTCTGCCCTTAGCGCCCACAGGACCATTGTGGCCCTCACAGCACACTCGGTACACAGAGGGCTGCCTGCCCACTAACAGGCCCTTGACCCTCGACGTCACTCCTTTGCAGCACCTCTGGCTCCTGTAGATCCCCTTGCTTGAGATCACTGCAGAGGGGGACTCTGAGGGTGGCTGTGTGCTGTCCCTGTCTTGGCACCTGCTCTCCTTCCTTGTGCTCAGGAAGCAGCTGCTCTCATGGCCAGACGGATCTGGTGCTGTGACAGGCTGAGCAAAGACTTCTGTCTGCCTCTGTTCTCAATCGATGCTCAGACTCCCCCTGCAGGGCAGTCTGGTGAGAGCAGGGTAAAAAATAACCTCTCCTCTTCCTGTTTTTCATTTCTGGGGGCTTTTATGATAAATGATTGTATTTTCTACTTAAAAAGTAATTCATGGTCATTATAAAATATAAAACGTGAAAGAAATAGTAACATAATATGTTACCATTTCAATGTATATTCTTCTGAGTAGCCTTCACCCTCTGTTTAAAAATGATTCTCTAAGCGAGGTGCCATTGCATACAGCTATAATCCCATGACTTAGGAGGCTGAGGCAGGAGGACCTCAAATTCAAGGCTAGAGGCAGCCTGCACAACATCACCACGCCCTGTCTCAAAAAAAAAAAAAAAAAAAAAAAGATTCTCAAATGTGCAGCCGGCCTCTGCTCCTGAGTCACCACACTCAGTGACATCTATTTAGGTACCCCAATCAGGCCTGGGGACAGTCCATGGAGGGAGGTTCTGGCCACGGAGTGGCCTTGGGCAGGCCACTAGCTCTCTGGGCTTGTCTTTGTCTACAGAGGGAAGTGGCTGTGTGATGTTGCTTTGCTGTGTTGCTGGATAAGCTCGCTGCCTCACACCTTGGCTGTCCCTCTGGAGTTGGTTCACAGTCCAGCCCAGGTTCTGCAGGCCAGATGGCAGCTCTAGGCTGACAGCCCTGTCTCCCTGCTGTGTGTGCCGGCCCTCCCCACCTCTCCGCTGCCCACCTTCCCACCCTCCCTTCTCCCTGTTGCCACATCGCAGGGAGGGGGCTTCCTTGCTGCCCAACAACCTCAGTTTGTACTCCTGCCTCCCAGCAGCCTGACCTGCCGTGCAGGCCCCACCCTCTGGGGCATTTGTCACCAGGGGCCCTGACAGGGTGCTGACAAGTCACCTGTGTAGGGTTTTGTTTCCTGGAGAGGACAGAGGAGGCCCCCAAAGTGGGAGGTCTTAGTGCTGGCTCTTGTCTGCCCCAGTTCACCTTGGCCTTTGTTGGCACCCTGGCGTGAGTCTGTCAGGGCATAATTTTCGAGACAGTTCTTGTCCTTTGTACTATTTATTACCTAGTTTTCATCTTTTTTTTTTCCTTGGTGCCAAAGAATTCTATTTGGTGAATTTATACTGCCAATTAACTATGCGGCTGGAGGCAGTTAATGGCTGGAATGCAAGCCTTAGCTAAACATCAGGGTTTTCTCTCAGTAGCGGGGCCGGAGTATGCTAAATGTTGTTTGGAAGGTGGGGGCAGCAATGCTCCAGGGGGGACCCGATCACCATGGGTTGCTGTGGTTTGTTGGTTCTGTCCTTGCCTGGGAATGAATGTTTCCATATTCCAGGGTAACATTTTTACAGGTGAGGAACCTGAGGTTTAGCAAAGCCAAACCTCCTTTAGTTCATTCACATGGTGCAAAACTGACTTCAACTTGATGTATTGGTTTCCAGATCCCAGATCTCCTAAAATACCAGTACCCTTCTCTGCCCTTTGGGGGTAGTGCTAGGGATTCATATTAACTGGTGTCCTTGTAGGCAAATGGATATTATTCTATCATTGGCAGCATTGTACTTCAGGTCATATCTTGAGATGTCTTTTTTGGTGATGAATGCAACCCCATTTCTCTTTAAGTTGTCATTCCCAGCATAGTAGACCTTATAATTGTTGTTGTTAGGTGCCATCAAATTGGGACCGATTCACAGTGACTCTATGTACAACAGAACAAAACACTTCTCTAAATTGTGCCATGCCTGGCATGATTGTCAGTGCTTCTACGCTTTTTGTAGGGTTTTCAATGGCTGATTATTTCAGGATTGTTTGGGGAGTGGGCTCCCAGGTCCTCCTGCCATTTTCTGCAGTGCTGGGGATGGAACCCAGGGCCTCAGAATGCAGAGCAGCACTCTACCAACAGAACTAAATAAACCCCAGCCCAGACCATATCAAAATGGCAAATACTCATCCATTTTAGCTCCCTGGTACCTAGAATGTTGATGTTTATGCACTCCGATTCACTTCTGATGATTACTAAGTTTCCTAGATTCATAACGTACATTCCACATTCTAATTATTAATGGATGTTTACAGTTGTTTTTCTCATTTTGAGTTGTGCCATGTTAGCAAATGGAGGTTCCAGGGGCTTTACTCCATTTCTGCCATTAAGGTCAACCCTACTTTGAGGAGGCAACTCTTCTCCAGTCATTTCTTGAATGCCTTTCAGCATGGGAGGCTCATTTTCTATAACTATATTTGACAATACTTCTCTGCTATTCATAGGCTTTTCTTTTTTTCTTTTATTATTTCTTTTCTTTTCTTTTCTTTTTTTTAACAAAAGCAGCTTTATTAGAAAGATGAAAATGACTGTATGCCAGCTTGGACAGCTAGATTGTAGAAGGGGCCAAAATTCTCTTCTTCCTATCTTCTAAGCCTTGCAATTCTTTTATATATGCCTTGCTCCTTCTTCAGATCCCTAACTTCAGCTTGGAACTGCGCAAAGACATGGCTTAGTTTCCCTCAAATCGTCCCTAGACTTCTGATGATGCAGTGGATCTTTGTGCCAACAAGCATGTTACTGGTAACACCTCAACACAAGAGGATTTTCTGTGGTTTATAGGAGCAAGGTGCTCCTGAATCAGAAAAGCGTTTAATTAGAAAAGTGTCTACAAAACTGCCAAAGCTACTCTACCTACTGCTGTTAATTTGCCAGGCTGAGAAGCTGTGCAAATGCTATCTATGGGCATTTGCTGTACCTCAGACAGTTCCTTACGGGACAGGTTTCTCATCCTCTCTCCCAGCCACCCCAGTGGGTTCACCATTACTGGCTCTGGGGCTAGAACAGGGAGTAAGACATAATGTTTGCTCTTCGTTGGCATTCATAGGGTTTTCGATGTCTACTTGTTTCAGGAGTGGGCTGCTGGGTCCTTCTCCCTAGTTGGTCTTACTCTGGAGGCAAAGCTGAAACTTGTCCACGATAGGTGGCCCTGCTGGTATCTGAAGTACCAGTGGCTTAGCTTTCAGCATCACAGCAACACGCAGGCCCCCACAGTATAGCAAACTGATGCACCCACCGCTAAGGCCACAAACAAAGATAGGGAAAAGTTTTGCCAGCTTCTGCAGTCTGAAATTCATCCAACATGCAATCAGGATGCACTGATAATTACTGGTGACTGGAGTGAAAAGTTGGAAACAAAGAAGTCTTAGTGGTTGAAAAATATGGCCTTGGTGACAGAAGCAATGCTGAAGATTGCATGATAGAATTTTGTCAAACCAATGACATTTTCTTTGCAAATACATTTTTTTACCAACATAAACAGCAGCTATACACATGGAATATACCGGGTGCAACATATAGGAACCAAATTGACTACATTTGTGCAAAGCGATGATGGAAAAGCTCAATATCAAATGTCAGAAAAACACCAGGTACTGATTGTGGTGGATCAGACCATCAAGTACTCATGTGCAGGGTCAAACTAAAACTGAAAAGGATTAGAACAAGTGTAGGAGAGCCAAGGTATGACCGTGAGTATATCCTCTCTAAGAGACCATCTCAAGAACAGATTTGATGTGTTAGACATTAATGATGGAAGACCAGACAAGTTGTGGCATGACATCAAAGACATCATTCATGAGGAAAACAAAAGGTCATTAAAAACACAGGAAAAAAGGAAAGGACCAAATTACATGTCAAAAGAGACTCTGAAACTTGCACTTGAATGTCGAGCAGCTAAATTAAAAGGAAGACATGACAAAATTAAAGAATTAAGCAGAAGATTTCAAAGGGAAGCTCAAGAAGAAAAAAATCAAATGTTATAACAACACATGTAAAGAACTGGAGATAGAAAATCAAAAGAGAACCCACTTTGTTTTTTTCAAGCTTAAGGAATTGAAGAAAAAATTCAAGCCTTGTGTGGCAATAGTAAAGGATTCTACAGGGAAAATATTAAACGATGAAGGAAACATCAAAAGAAGATGGAAGGCATACACAGAGTCGTTATACAAAAAAGAATTGGTGAATGACCAACCATTTCAAGATGTTGTGTATGATCAGGAACCAATGGTACTGAAGGATGATGAAATGGAAACTGCCTTGAAGGCATTGGTGAAATACAAGACTCCAGGAATTGATGGAACACCAATACCAACACACAGATGTAGCACTGGAGGTGCTCACTTGTTTATGCCAAGAGATCTGGAAAACAGGTACCTGGCCAGAGGACTAGAAGGAATCTATATTTGTGCCTATTCCCAAGAATGGGGATCAAATCAAAGTGGAAGTTATTGAATGATATCATTAATATCACATGCAAGTAAAATTTTGCTAAAAATCATTCAAAAGTGATTACACCAGTATATTGACAGGGAACTGCTGAAAAATCAAGCTGGATTCTGAAGAGGATGTAGAAGCAGAAACATCATTGCTAATGTCAGATGGATATTGATCAAAAGCAGAGAATGCCAGAAGGATGTCTGTCTATGTATTATTGACAATCAAATGTTTGGATCATAACAAATTATGAATAACATTGTAAAGAATGGGAATACCAGAACACTTCATTGTACTCAGAGGAATCTGTACATGGACCAGGAGGCAGTCACTTGAACAGAACAGGGAAACACTGCTTGATTTAAAGCCAGGAAAGGTGTGCATCAGGACTGTATCATTTCACCATACCTCTTCAATCTCTATGCTGAGCAAATAATCTGAGAACCTGGACTTTATGAAGAAAAATGTGGTATCATGATTGGAGGAAGACTCATTAACAACCTGCGTTATGCAGATGACACAACTCTGCTTGCTGAAAGTGAAGAGGATTTCAAACATTTACTGATGAAGATCAAAGAACATAGCCTTCAGTATGGATTGCACCTCCATATCAATGAAACAAAAATCCTTGCAACTGGGTCAGTAAGCAACTTCATGATGAATGGAGAAAAGAGTGAAGTTGTCCAATGTTTTGCTTTACTTGGTTTTACAATCAACACCCGTGGAAGCAGCAGTCAAGAAATCAAAAGATGCATTGCATTGGGAGAAGCTGTTACAAAATATCTCCTTAAAGTGTTGAAAAATAATGATGTCACATTGAAGATGAAGTTATGCCTTACTCATGCCATGGTATTTTCAGCTGCATCATATGGTTGTGAAAGCTGGACACTGAACAAGGGAGGCAGGAGAAGAATTGATGCTTTTGAATTATAGTGTTAGAGACGACTATTGAATATACCATGGACTGCCAAAAGAACCAACAGATCTGTCCTAGAGGAAGTGCAACCGGAATGCTCCTTGGAAGCAAAGATGGCTAGACTATGTCTTAAGTATTTTGGAAATGTTGTCAGGAGGGACCAATTCCTAGAGAAGGACATCGTATTTGGGAGAGTGGCAGCTCAATGAATAAAAGGAAGACCCACTACTAGACAGATTGACACAGTGACTACAACAGTGGGTTTAAACGTAAAAAAGGTCAGTGTCGGAGAGTGTATCATTCTGTTATATATAGGATCACTATGAATTGGACCTGACTTGATGACACCTACCAACAACAACAAACTTAGGATCAAACCCAGGGCCTCAGGAATGCTAGGCAAATGCTCTACCACTGAGTTGCACTTCCGTCCCGCAGGGAACACTTTTTCAGTGGTCTGACAGTGGGAGGCCATGGTCCTACTTGACACCTGCTGTTGGCACAGCCCACCTCGCGGTCCTGGATGCATTTCTTATTGGGTGTCTACATGCCAGCTCATTTCCTTTCCACAGTAGCCCATGGCTCCTGGTCTCCTGCAGACATCCCTCATGAGTGGCCAGAGCTGGGCAAATTGCCTGAGCTGCCCTCTCTCCAGGTGAACCCTCATCCCACCTCTACGCGAGCTTCCACCTGTGCAAGTGGACACGTGGCCATGGTACAATGCTCTGCACATTCCTGTGGACAGAAACCACGGGCAGCCTGGGCTTTTCTCTAGATAGGAGGGTCCTGAGAATCCTTGGCCAAAGTCCATAGAAACAAAGCAGCAGCAGAAAAGTAGTGCTTTTCTTATGACCAAACTAGGAGTTTCTGTGGAAAATAGATCCAAGGGACATTTGGGTTTTCAAACCCCTTGGTGTCCCCACCACAGGCCAGCGAGTAAAGCCCTGAAAGCCTGGGTGACATTTGTGCCCCCAGAGTAGCAGGGGCTTCAGGGGCTGTGATGGCAGATCCTCTGGGGGTGAAGGTCTGCAAGGTGGAGCCACGGCTGCGTCTTGTACTTACCTGCCTGGGAACTTTTGTAGCAAACTGGGCAAGAATCAATTAAATGAAAATCTGTCTTCCTCCTGCTTCCAGCTTGTGGCCCCGACCCTGGCCCTTCCCATCCGCGGTCCCACACTTATAAGGGACCTTGCCTTGGGGGTTCTGGAGGAGGCCTCGCTGTGCACTCTGCGTGTGTGGGTTGGAGGAGGAGGGGCTCGGCTGCGTGTGAGCGTCGGCAGGAGCCGACCACCAGCGGCCACCAGGCGGCCCTCCCCTTGCAGCTGTGTCTCGGGCCCCACGGTGCCACAGGTGGATCTGCTGCCCTGGGGCTGCGGTGGATTCACAGGTGGTAGAGCGGGACTGGCCAGGGGCGGGGGGGTGGGGGTTGTTTCCCAGAGAAGCCGTGAAGGTGTGGCCTGCGTTTGTCTGCTTTCCCCCTGGCAGAAGTTCCATGCTGGGCCGGGGAAGGCATCGCACAGGAATTGGGATCAGGTGGCCTCGAAGGCCCTTGGGTCTCTGCCCTGTTTCCGGAGGCCCTGGAGGGTGCTCATGTGGCCCAGGCTCTGCAGGGAGCTGTGTGGTCGTTTCCAGCTCCAGCCCACAGGAGCCTCAGGAGTCAGGGGCGTCTGTGGGTGTGGAGTGAGGTTGAGGGAACGGTTTGGCAGAAGCGACAGGTGGGAGCTTCCTGGGTTGCCTGCACTGGGGACCCCTTGTTCTTTGGACTTAATTAGGGGAGGTGTTGGTTTTCGGGATGACCAGGGAAGGATCAGTGGAGGGCCTTCTTTTTGTGGGAATGGGCTGATGGTGAGAGGGGCCAGGCTCCCACTGCTTCAGTTGTGTAGACATCAAAGGCCTGATGCGCCTGAGGACGGGACAGCAGGGCCTGGGGGAGGCTGTGCCCCTGGATCCTAACTCTGGAGACAGCCTGGGGCTGGGGCACACCTGGAACGGTGGCTTTCGCCAGTGGAGCGTGATCAGCATTTGCCTCTCCCAGCCCCACCACCCCGGCCAGCACTGACCCTTCCCGGGACAGGTCAGGGTGGCAGGTCCCACCATTGTACGCACTCAGCGAGGTTTTGTTGCCGAGCAGAAGGTGTGGCCTGTGGTGGCACACCTGCCAGGAGCTGCTGCACTTTAAGAAGGATGCAGTAATGAGGGACAGGCCCTGGGTGGTTACGCAGGAGGAGGGCGGTGCGGGCCTGGCTGCATCTAGGCAGCAGGAAAGCAGAGGGCCTGCCTCTCTCTGCAGGTGACACTGGCACTGGCCCAAGCTCAGGAGCAACAGTTTTCCTGGACATTCCGCAGCAGGCACCTTGCTCATCATCGGAGGTTATTTGATTTTTCATTTTGGGTTCAGCCTGGACCAAGGCAGAAGTTAGTGTTACCGTCGAAGCTGCTCTCACCAGAAACTCAGGCTCTGCTCAGTGCTCACGCCCCCTTGGCATGTCGGAGAGATTTCTGCCTCCAGCTGGTAAGGGCCGAGGGCAGGGGCAGGGTTTATTTATTTATTTATATATTTTTGGTACTGGGGGTTGAACCCAGGGCCTCGTGCCTGCATGCTTTGCAAGTGCTGGACCACTGAGCTGCACCTTCAGCCCTCCCCCCCCCTTTTTTTTTCCTGTTTTTGAGACAGGGTCTCGCAAAATTATGCAGACTGCCGCCTCTGGTCTCGAACTTGCGATCCTCCTGTCTCTGCCTCCCGAGCCGCTGGGATGACAGGTGCGCACCACTGCACCCGGCAGGGTCAGGGTTATTGAGCTGACGTTTATAAGAGGTGTGGATACTTCAAATGAAATGTTACATTGGATTTCAAAGGAAATGTAAATGTTGACGTTGGGTGGGAGCCTGTCCTGGTGGTTGAAGCTCTAGCAGGTGGCCCCATCCCAGGGCTCTGTCACAAGTGGAGTCTGGCACAGGCGGTTTCCTGGCATGTCCCTTGCTGGCCTTTCTGGGGCTGCACTGGCCGATTGGAAATCACTGAAGGGGCCGGTCTCCAAGTGCTTATGTCTAACTGGAGTCTCAGTTCTGCTAGGCTGGGCTGGGGCCAGAGCATCTGCCAGGGGCCAGAGCTGGATGGAGGGGAGGGAGCTGGCTCTAGATACCCCTCTTCCTTTGCACCTTCCAGTGCAGCTGAGAGAAGGGCCGGGGTACTTCTGAGAGTTGGACAAGCACCGTTGGGATTAAGGCAGCACACAGGTGTGAGGCGGATGCCTCTAAGGCTTGGCTGTGTGCCCCACGTGGGAGCAGTTTATCACCTCTGGGCAGCCCAGGTGGCCCTGCCTGACTTGCCCTCAGTCCCTGAACAGAGGACCCCATGGAGTGGTGCACAGTAAAGGAAACACCTCCGTGAACCAGCTGCTGACCTTTGGCCTCTGGGACTGTCTTCAGTGAGTCTGACTGCGAGGGGAAAGGTGGCTTGCCCAGGCAGGAGAAGCAGCGACAGACGCCTCCTGGGGGTTCCCCTGTGCCCAGTACTGCTCTTCCAGACAGTGCTTCTGTCTCCTCACCTTCCTCAAGGGTCCCAGCAGCTGGAAAGAGCCCAGGTGCACGGCTACGTAATTAGATTTAACACGCTCCATGATGCGATTGACCAGATCCCCAACGCTTAGTGGGATAAAAATCTCATTCTCCATCGATTCATTTCCTCTTTTACCACAAAATTAAATTCATTTGTGGACTTATACAAAATAGCCCCTTGGATTATGGGCGTTGAAGCAAGAGTTGGAGACTCTGCAGTCTTAGATACTGTGTTAGTTACTTGTGTATCACTGTGACAGAAACACTTGACAGAAGAAACCTAAGGAAGGCAGGGTTGGCATCACGGTTTCAAGGGTGTCAGTTTGGGTTCACTTGGTCCCATGTGCTTGGGCAGAACATCATGGCAGTGGGGCATATGGCAGAAGACAGCTGTTCACATCATGGTAGACAGGAAGCAGTGAGATCACAGGCACCTGAGAACACATACAGTGTGCAAAGGCTTCTGTCGGTTAGTCCCTGCCTCCTGAAGGGTCCACAATCTCCCAAAATGTGTCAGCTGGAGACAAGGTGTACAGCAAATGGGTCTGTATTCAAACCACGATGAGTGCCCTTTGGTGGAAGCACTGGACAGACCGTGGGTGGAGACAGACTCTCTTTGTCCCGTGGTTGGCTCCTGCCTTGGGCTCTCAGGGGTCTGGCATCTGTAAGGTGGGGAAAGTAGCTTGCAGTGGACCACGGAAAAAAATGATCGATCATAACAAAACATGTTCTTTAACAGAGATGCTTATGTCCCTGAAAGGCTGTGCCTGATTTAGTACTTATCCTTCTAGGTCAAAGGCTTTGATGTTTTAGATTTTCAGAAACTACTTATCACTAAGTAATGAATGCAGTATTTTGTTTGATGATGTCTCCTTTCCTTGTCTCCTATAAGGCAGGAAGGGGGAAGTAGATGAAATGTTTTCGTTTTCCCCAAACTGGAAGTACATTATTTAATTTCTGAGGAGAAAGGAAACATCAGTTGCTTTCCGTGCTTTTTTGTGTGCGTTTCCCATAATCATAAATTAAAATGTGTAACAGTTGAGAAAAGGAAACATGCTAAGTGGTGAATGATTGGGTGGTACAGAAAGGCATAGGAAACAGAATCAAAATCACCTCTGATTATCCTAACACCACAGAATAATCACTGTGCGGAATGTTCAGTAAATATCCCGTATGATGCTTTTCTGGGCATATACGTACACGCCCAACAAACATGGAGTCGGCAGGTCTGCAGACCTTTCTTGTCACTCACTGAAATGTAGACACTCTCACGCCTGAGAACTGAGCCGTGTCTCACTGAAGGCTGTTGATGAGTGACAAGCGCTGTGTGGCTGTGCCATGGCTCATCAAGTCAACCTACAGTGAAGAAAGATTCGGTTTCCTCATCGTTCAAGGGGTGATCACAAAGCCCGTGTGTGCTGCAGTATGGCAAGGTGGCTGAAAGCACTAGGCTTCCCTGTTCTTCATTTCAGCCTCTTTTGTCCTCACAACTGCGTCCTCAAGCCTGGGAGAAGCCACTGCTCAGTTTTCCTTAATGCTGTCTGGTAGAGGACAGGCTGGCCACTGTGCCACCACTCCCATCCCCTCACTGTTGTTGGAGCTGCCTTGTGCTGGCTAGACCCTGGACGTAATGGTGTGAGTTCTGGGGTGCAGGACAGCACCAAGTCCTCAGTTTGGGACCTTGTGGGTGGCTTCCAGCCAGCTCTATCAGTAATCTGAAATGGGGGGCGGGGCGAGGTGGATGGCTGCCACTCAGCTCTGCCAGGCATCCAGAGCAAGTGTGAAGGAGACGGCGAGCCTCCCCCAGCTCCGACCACCAGTTTTCCAGAGTGGGAGGAGGTGAGTGGCCTCCACAGGATGACTGTCAGGTATCCGGGGTGTGTGAGGATGAGCGCAGTCCCCATAGCTCTGACTATTAAGCTCCTGGAATGTGTATGAGAGGAAGTGTCTTTGTGCACAGAAGGCGGCTTCCTTGTCTTCATTTCAAGGTGAGAATCCTAACAGTGGATGGGACCTGGTGGGGCCCCAGTGCCTGCTTCCTGTGTGCTTTAGTGTGCTGTGCTCAGGGGCTGCGGGCGGTGGCTCAGGTGAAGCATCAGAAACACAAACCAGTAGCTCTTGGGCATCAACTTGAGGGGTCCGGGTGGTCCTGCTGCTTGGTGACTTAGCACTTCCCCATCACTGCCAATGAGTTCCGGGAGCTGTGGCCCTCGCGTGAGCACCCTGGGCCACTCTGTTGCACGAGCATGGGCTCTTCAGGCCAGCAGCCTTGCTATGCCTTTGAAGCGGTGGCTGCAATTAACATGTGATTTCTACACCCTGTGCTTTCTGTATCTAGGCGACATGCATTTAACTTATGCTCTGTGTTGACGCACATGGAAGGCTGGGATTTAAAAGATGAAAGATAGACAAGAAGCCGGGCGCAGTGGTGCACGCCCAGCAGCTCGGGAGGCGGAGGCAGGAGGATCGCAAGATCGAGACCAGAGGCCGTCTGTGTAACTTAGAGAGACCCTGTCTCAAAAAGTCAAAAAAATGGGCTGGGAGTGCAGCTCAGTGGTCCAGCACTTGTAAAGCATGCAGGTGCAAGGCCCAGGGTTCAACCTCCAGTACCACAAAAAAAAAGAAAGAAAGAAAGAAAGAAAGAAAGACAGACAAGAATAGGGTTAGTAAACTCCTGTGAAAGCCAGAGGATAAGTATTATTGGCCTTGAAGGCCACATAAAGTCATTGTTGCTGTTGTCTCCTTCCTTCTCCCTTCTTCTTTTCTTTTTCTTTTCCTTTTTCCCCCTCCTCTTCTGTCTTCCTCATCCTTCAATAACTCTTTAAAAATGTAAAAATCATTCTTACCTCAAGCTCTGTGAAAAAAGACCAAGCTAGGGTTGGTCTGAGGGCTGTAATTTGCTGCCCCCTCCAACCCTGCCTTCATCTCCTGGGCATTCATCTCAGCCAGGCTCAGAGTGTGCTTGCACACAGCACATACTCACATCTGGCAGTTTCCAAGAGAATCTGCAATGGTGAGAACCGAGCTATGGACTCTGCTTGGCTATGGTGATCTATCTTGCTGCAGATCAGATTCCCTGCAGAGAGCAGTAGAGGCACTGGGTAAATCCACAGAACATCTGTTGGAAGACCTATTGACCTGTAGACCCCTGAGGTTGACTGGCTAGCTGCGAGGAGCCCACAGAGGGGGCCTCACAGAGGACATCTGTGAGCTGCTCTTCACCTGGGCACTTGGATTCTTAGAAGAAAGGCTTTAGGCGTGAGGCAGGAGCAAGGGGAAGAGTCAGGGAAGCCTCAGATCACTGTGCAGTCTCCTGGGTTGGAGGCACATATGGAAGTGTGGAGCAGAGGCTACCAGGGCATGAGGAAATGGCTGGGAAGAGAAAGGAGGGACAGAGAAGGGCCCACCCCCTGCAGCTTCTCCCTTGAGACATTAGCCTAGTTCTTGAGTTGCATGGCTGACAGCTGATCAGGAAATAGGAGAAAGCAGAGCAGAATCTGTGGCAGTCTCTCACCGCTGAGGAGACAATTGGAATCCAGAAACTTGTGGGACAGCAGGGCCACAGCTCACACCCCAGGTGTCTGCACCCAGTGAGTTATACCCAAGGTGTGGATAAAGTAGAGGCCGGCTGACTCTTCCATGTGACAGCCTGTCTTATTGGCTCAGGACTACATTGGTTCAGGGCGATCTTTCTCCAGTCTGGCTGTTAAACAGAGAAGGAAGGAGAAACTGTAAGACCTTGCAGAATCCGTATAGTTTCATGCATCGTGTCTGGCATCCAGTTGTCAAGAAACTGACCAAGACATGAAAACAAGTGACAGAAGTGCCCACAGATGGTTAATCAAATGGAAGTACTAGAGCTGAACTTAACAACTTAGTAGAGAGGTGTAACTAAAGAGTGGGCACAGGGGAATAGAGGGTCATGAACTGGAAGGAGGGATGGGGAATAACCAGGCAGAATGACAGAGCAGAACTGATGAAAACTGTAGCACTGAGCCGCTGCAGCACTTGAGATTTGCTGCAAGACCTTGACATATGTAACTGCGTCCCAGAACGGACAGAAAGGGACAGGGACAATTGCTAAGGACATTACAGTTGAGATTTCTTGTCAAAATAGAAAGTAGAGAGACGCGTATTAGTTACTCTTCTTGTCAATGTGACAGAACACCTAACATCAGCAGTGTCAAAGAGGAAGGGTTTGTGATGGCTCATGGTTTCAGAGACTTCAGTCCGTAGTCCTTGGCTCCACTGGTGCTGGGCCTGCGGTTAGGCGGAATGCGATGGCAGTGGGAACATAGGGAGGAGGAGGCTGTTCACCTCATGGTAGACAGGAAGCAGTGAAAAGGAATACAGGAAGGAGCCAGAGCAAGATACAGACCCAAGAATACCCCCCTACCCTGTGACCTGCTTCCTCCAACGAGGCCCCATTTCCTGTGTTTAAGCATTTCTCAATATGCCATCATATTATAAATCTATCAAAGGATTAATCCATTTATTGGGTCAGAGTCCATATGATCTAATTGTCTTGGAGATGCCCTCACAGATGCACCCAGAGATGTGCTTTACTAACCTCCTCAATCCAATGTGGTTAACAACCAAGATAAACCAGGACAGTCATCAAACCTTGGATTGCAAAAGATGTAATACATAGCTTCTTCATAGGGAAAAAGGAAAGTGGTTGCATTTTGGCAGTTTTGTGTGGCTTAACTCCATAGAACAAATACAATGAAGACCATACCTGTGAACATCACAGTAAAATTAGCAAAAGCTAAATGTGCAGAGAGAATCTGGAAAGAAAGCATAGGAAGGGCAAATTATATTAGACAATATGATTGTCCTAATCATAGAAAGTGCCTGCAGCCATAGCCCTGTGGCAGCTGATCTCGGAAGCTAAGCAAGGTCAGGCCTGGTTAGTACTTGGATGGGAGACCGCCTGGAAACACCAGGTGCTGTCAGCTTGGGAGAAGGACTCGGAAACCCACTCCCAAAAATCAATCCACCATTGAAAACCCTATGAATAGCAGAGAAGCACTGACGATAGGATTTTGCCTGTTGTTCATAGGGTCACTGTGAGTCGGACACCAACTCAACAGCACCTAATAACAACAACAACAACAACAACAATCATGTAAACCTAAAGACAGGGAGATGACACCCTTGATGTGGTAGAAGAAAGTACCTGTCAACCACTCTCCTTCCCTCATTAGATGGGTCTTCTCAATGTAAAGGTGAGATAAAGAAACTTCTAGATGAGCAAACCTTGAGACACTTCATCACCAAATGCCTCCCACTGAAATACTAGAGGGAGTCCTTCTGTCAGGAGGAGAATGAGCCCACGTGGGGACATGGAGATGTAGGCAGGCACAGAGGGCAGTGGAGATGTAAGCAGGTGAGTACGGGTGAATACGGCTATACAGGAGCTAGAGTGAGTGCTCCCAGGTTTTGGCAGTATCTGGGATGTACTGATGGGTGTTACACTGTAATAAGTCAGGGGTCCATATCTCTATTATGGTAAGAATTCTTAACATGAAATCTACTCTTTTAGCATATTTTAAGTGTATAATGCAGTATTGCTGATGGCAGATACAATGTTATACAGCAGCTTTCTAGAACTTACTCATCTTATGTAACTGAAACTTCATGCCCATTGATTGGCAACTTAACATCCCACCAGTCTCACCTCTGGCCACTGGCAACCACTATTCTTTCTTCTGTGAGTTTGACTATTTTAGATACTTATGTAAGTGAGATCATGCAGTGTTTGTCCTTCTGTGACTGGCCTATTTCTGTTAGCATAATGTCTTCCATGCGGTCACGTATTGTAGGATTTTCTTCTTTTTAAAGACTGAATAATATTCCATTATATGGCTGTACCACATTAAAAATCTGTTTATCAGTTGATGGACATTTAGACTGATTTCCAATTTTTGAGTTTTGCTAATAATGCAAAAATGAGTATGGGAAATCAAATGTTTTTCTGAGATCCTGATTTTAATTCTTTTAGGTAAAAACCCAAGCCAGGCGTAGTAGCACACACCTTTAATGCCATTGACTTGGGAGGAAGGGGTAGGAGGATCACAGGTTTGAGGCCAGAAGCAGCCTGTGTAACTTAGTGAGACCCGATCTCAATTGGAAAAAAAAGGGCTGTGTGTGCAGGTCTGTAGCCCAGTACTTGCAAAATATGCGTAAAGCCCTGGGTTCAGCCCCTAGTACTGAAAAAAACAAAACAAAACAAGGAAAGCAAGCAAGCAAGCAGCATGGCAATTGCTGGACTATGTAGTACTTCTGTTTTTAATTTTTTGAAGAATCTTCGTACTCTTTTCCATAGTGTGTGTACCATTCTGTGTTCCCAACAGTATACAATGGTTCCAGTTTCTCTACATCCTCACAAACACTTGTTATCTTTTATTTGTTTTTGATAATAGCCACTATAATAGGGTGAGTTAGTAGCTCATTGTGGTTTTGATTTGGGTTTCCCTCATGGTTAGCGATGTTGAGTATATTTTCATATTCTTTTTAGCCATCTGTATCTCTAACAATGTCTATTCAGGTGTTTTGTCCATTATTTTTACTTGAAGACATTTATTTTTGCTATTGAATTGTAGGAGTTCTTTATATATGTTGTATTTTTGTTAGGTGACGTTGAGTTGGTGACTAACTCATAGTGACCCTATGTATAACACTATATAGGTGAAACAGTATTGTTAGTGCTTCTGTGCTATTCAAAGAGTTTTCAATGGCTGATTGTTTTGGAGGCGTGGGTTGCCAGGTCCTTCTCCCAAGCCTATAGCACCTGATATTCCCAGGCGGTCTCCCATCCAAGTACTAACTAGGCCTAACTCTGCTCAGCTTCTGAGATCTGATGGGATCAGACACCACAGTGGCAAGGCTGCAGGCATATTTTGGTTAGTAACTCTTTTATGAGATGTATGTCTTGCAGATATTTTCTCCCTTTCTGTAGGCTGCCTTTTCATTTGTTGATTATTTCTTTGCTGTGCAGAAGCTTTTTGGTTTGGCATAGTCTCACTTGTGTATTTTTGCTTTTGTTGTCTATGTTTTTTGTTGTTGTTGCTGTTGTTGCTTGTTTTTGATGACCTATCCAAAAAACTATTGCCAAGACCGACCAGTATCATGAAGGTTTTTCCTATGTTTTTGTCTGGAGGATTCATAGTTTCAGGTCACATATTAGAACTCTTCAACACATTTTGAGAGGAGTGTGTATGTGTGTGTGTGTGTGTGTGTGTGTGTGTGTGTGTCTATGAGATAGGAGTGTGGTTTCATTTTTTGCATGTAGGTATCCAGTTTTCTCTCCACTATTTGGCATATGATGATGTATGTTACACTGTTATAAGTCAAGGAGCAATGTTATAATTTCTAAGGTAACCACAAAAAGAATAGCTAATAAGCTAAGAAAAGGGATGTAAAGGAATAATAAAAATACTTAATGTAAAATAAGGTAATAAAGAAGAGAAAAAAGAAAACAAGCCGGTGTGGTAGTACATACCTGTAATCCCAACGCTGGGGGGCTGAGGCAAGAGGATCATGAATTTGAACCCAGCTTGGGCTGCCAAGTAAGACCCTGTCTCAAAAAAATCAAAAAGGAGAAGAAAGAGAAGATATAGAACAGGGGGAACAACAATAAAAACCCAGTATGAGATGATTGAGATAAGCCTTAAAATGTTATGAATCACATTAAAAGTCATGGGCTAAATATTCCAAATGAAAACTGAAGATTGCATTTGAAAAATAAAGTCATATTACATGTTGCTTTCAAGAGATCACATTCAGGGCCAGGGTGTAAATGATTAAGAGTACAAGGCTGGAAAAGGACACCAGAGACGTAGGGATGGAGAAAGCCGTCCGATTCCGACTGGCGCTGAGGAGACTGAGGCAGGAAGCCCTCTTGGAGATAGACAGCGTTCCACCAGGAACATATGGTAATTAGAGATTTGATGCACTTTATGACATCATTTCCAGTATCCAATGCACAAATAGAACAAAGAAAGGAGAACTGCGGAGTCATCACTGAAGTCCTCCTTATATCTCTCCATGTGGTGGATAAAACAGACCAATATTGAAAAGAGAGCACTGAAGCTACAGAAGACCTGGAGAACAGGCTTGGCAAGCCTGGTGTACCTGGTGTGCACAGCACACGGCCCCTATCAAACAGAACGTACTTTCTTTTCAAGTAGACATGGAATGTTTACCAAGAATGACCACAGGGGGGCAAAAATTGTCATAAAGTAAATCTTAACAGATTTCTAAAGATTAAAATATTTCAGAATATTTCTATGATAAGAGGAATTAAGCTAAAAACCAATGAAAAATAAAGGAAACTATAAATAAGTGTTCAGACAGTAAGTAGCACTCTTCTTAATACTCCATTATGTCAAGGAAGAAATTACATAGAAATGACAGGTTATTTTTAACTGAATGATAATGAAAATACGATATTAAAAAATTGTGCATGCTGGGTGCTGTGCACACACCTGTCATTTCCGCTACTCGGGAGGGTGAGGCAAGAGGATCAAGAGTTTGAGGCCAAAGGCAGCTGGTGCAATGTAGTAAGACCCTGTCTCAAAAAAAAAAAAAAAAATAGGGTGGAGAGTTGTCTGGTTAAGGTGCATTTTAGCAGTGGAACACTTACCTAGTATCCATGAAGCCCTACGTTCAGTCCTGCAGTACTGAAAAACAATTGTGAGATCAGGCTAAAGCTATAGTTAGAAGGAAATTATGCTTTTTTTTTTTTTTTTGCATTGAGTACTGAACTCAGGGTCTTACACACGCTAGGCATGTGTTCTACCAACTGAGGTACAACCCCCACCCATTTTTATATTTTATTTTGAAACAGTGTCTTATGAAGTTGCTGAGGCAACTTGCCACCCTTTTGTCTCAGCCTCCTAACTAGTTGGGATTACAAGGATGCGTCATCATGCCCAGTGGATATTATAATTTTGATACCTTTGTTAAAAAAGAGAAGTTGAAAATTACCTAAATGTCTGTGTTAGCTATGACAAGATGCCTGAGAGAAACAATTGGAAAGGAGGAAAGATCTATTTTGGGTCATGGTTTTATAGGGTTAGTCCATGGCTGGCTGGCTTTGTTGTGAGGGAGTGGGTCAACGCAGAAGGGTCTGTGGCAGAGCAAAGTTGCTCACCTGGTGGCATCTGGGAAGTAGAGAGAAGCAGAGGAAGGGGCATAGAACAAGATACAGCCATAAGGAAATGCATGCCCCATGTGACTTATTTCCTCTACTAGACCCCACCTCCAGAAATTTCCACCGGTCTCCAATAATTCCATGAAATTATGAATCTGTTTGTGGATTAATCTTTCAGTGAGGACAGAGCCCTCGTGGTCCAACACTTCTCAGTGAATGGGTCCACCATCAGGAGACCACGCCTTCAACACATGAGCCGGTTGGTGGCATTTCATATCGAAGTCATAACAGTGCCCGATTCCAGAGTTTGGAAAAAGAGCAGGAAATAGAACTCAAAGAAGAGGAACAAGGACGGAATAAAAAGAAGAGCAAAAGGAAGTATAAAAATATAAATGTGTAATAGAGTGGACAAAGCCACTGATTATTACTTTAAGATGATGTTAATATAAATTTCTAGCAAGAATGATCAGGCTGGGATTTAGCTCAGTTGGTAGAGACCTGCACTGCAGTCTCTGAAGTCCCAAGTTCAATTCCCAGCACCACAAAAATGGGAAAAGGACGTGGCAATCCACTCCCAAGGGAATCCCGAAACAGTCAGCCGTTGAAAACCCTGTGAGGGTCGCTATGAGTCAGATACCCACTCGACGGCACCTAACAACAAGCAAGAATGATTAGAAAAAAAAGAGGAAAGGACCAAATTCTTAATATTAGAAAGAAAAATGGACCTTACTTCTACCTATAAATTTCAAAATTGAGATTAAAGTGGCAAATCTAGATATTTAGTTTTTATCCTGTGATCCAGCAATTTCACTCCTAGGTATATATTCCCAACAGAATTCAGACTTAGGTCTATGAAGGATGTGTTCAGGATGTGCCTAGTACCTTGATTTATATAGGGTCAAACTGAAAATAACATGTCTATCCACAGTAGGGGGGCTGGGATTTAGCTCAGTTGGTAGACCACCGCTCTGCAGTCTGTGAGATCCAGAGTTGGATTCTCAGCCCTACAAAAATGTGAGAAGGACATGGCAGTCCACTCCCGAGGCAATCCTGAAACAATCAGCCATTGAAAACCCTATGAGGGTCGCTATGAGTCGGACACGACTCGACGGCACCTAACAACAACAACAACATCCACAGTAGGATGTAAAAACAATTGTGACATGTTCATCCAGTGAAGTACTGGAGAGCAATAAAAAGAAAAGAAATGAAAAAGAAAACCACCAGCTACTATTACACAAAACAATGTGGGCTTTGATATTGAACACAGAAGCCATATTCACAGGGCAAAAACAGTGTGCTTCACTGAGATCAAGTGCAAAGTAGGCAAGACTAATTTCCAACCTGGACTTTACAATGACGGTGCCTGAGCAGTGTGGAGGTGCTTCTAGGTTATGCATCTGGGTCTCTGTAAATGTATCCATTTTGTAAAAATTCATCAAACTGAAGCCAGCTATGGTGGCACCCACCTGTAATTCCAGTTGCTGGAAGTACAGCAGGCTGAAGCAGGAAGACCACCTGTGTTTGAGACTAGCCTGTGTAACAGACCCTGTGGTGAAAAAAAAATTCATCAAATGCTTCTCATTTGTGTAATTTTTATAATGTACAATATTTCAATAAAAAGTTTATAGAAGTAGTATTTCTGATAACTGTAGTTCATTTGCATATTCCAGAAGGACTTAAAATACACTGCCATAGCTGATACTCTCAGAAAATCTTTAAGGTGGAAACATCAGCCTTCAGAGACTTCCACCTTCGCAGGTGGAGCTGTGGCCAGAGGCCAGCATACTCATTGTAGTAGTTGGGTCTGGAATGTCCCCCAAAGGCTCACGCAGTGAAGATTTGGCCCTGAGCCCAGGGTGCTGTTGAGAAGTGGTGGCACCTTTAAGAGGTAGGGCCCAGTGGAGGTCTGTAGGTCATTGGGACCATACCCTTGACGGAACTGTGGGACCCTCCTCTCTTTTGCTTCCTGATTATGAGGAGACTGGCTTTGCTCCACCACACACTCTTGCCATGATGTGCTGCCTCGTCATAGGCCCAGAGCAACAAAGCCAATCAGTCACAGCCTGAAACTGAGCCCAGATGGGCCTTTTCTCTTCAGAAGTTAATTATCTCAGGTACTTGTTATGGTGGTGGACAGCTGACTAACACACTCACTACAGTTCCATCCACACCCCTCCCATGCAGCGCTTTGCAAAGATGGACAGGTAGATTAGATCTTTACAAACTATATTTGAAGTCTGTTTGAGCCCTCTATATAAATGAATTTTTTGCTTATAGTTTATCCTAGCTTGGTAGCTTTGGGTCCTCTTTTAGAAAACAAGTCTGATTATTGAGCACCTGTTATATTAGCCACCGTGCGTAACTCTTCTACATAGCCCCTGGCTTGGTCCTCACCATACTTTGTTCTTGTTGAGGGTTCTGCAGAGGTCAGGTTACTGTCTCCCCTGGACAGTGATTCCTCTTCTCTTTCATGGCCATTCAAGGCAACATGGAGACTGAGTTCTCCCACACTTTGGAGCCAGTCAGGTCATTCCATGGTCCCAGCCACAATGTCTGGTTCAGAAAGGGTTGGAAGACTGAAGCTTTTCTAATCAGAGTAAATCTGTTGACTGTTGGATGCTGGAGGAAGATGGCCTTCTTCCTGCCCAGGTGGACAGGGCATCAAGTGCACCAAGAGATGGCATCAGGGGCAGCTTAGAGAGAGGGACAGAAGAGATCATAGTACTACAGTAAAGCTCTTGGGTGCAATTTCCTCTGAAATGCGCCCAATCCATTAGATACTTGTCTTTAATGAACAGTGCCTTCCCTGTATTGAAACCACTGCCAGTTGTATGTTCTCTCACTGGTGGCTGAAAACATCCTAATGAGATAGATGAAAATTATCTGATTTGTTCCAAATCACACAGTTAATAAATAGCAGAGCCATGAGTTCTACCTGGTCTTTTCAGTCCAGATTCTTCCCAATTATTGTATTTAGAGGTCCTTGGGTGTTCCTTGCTGACCAGCTTTTCTGGGGGCTACTTCTCCCCTTCAGTTCAGTTTGTGCCACAGATGAGTCTTATACATTGGTGTTCAAGCAGCTCATTCTGGTGTCTTATAATTCAGAATGTGAGCAGGCTGGTGTCATGGTCCGGAAGCGTTCAGGTCAGATGACCATCCGGCCAGGAGGGTCTCCATTCAGAGACCATTCTCAGAGTTAAAGGAATTTTCCCTCCTTCCTATCCCTGCATTCTGCCTAATTAGTCACTAGGTATTTCTTTCATGGTACCCGACTCAATGGTACCTAACACTACAACAACAAAAACAACAACAATTTCTTTCATAAAGAGTGGTTAAATTTTTCTTGAAGATTTCAGTTAAAGTTTTAAGGCTGTGAAGTTGCATCAGGGATGAGGTGGTCTTGCCTCTTGGAAATCCTTGCCTAGGTTAAAAATCTCTGGGTCAGGTTGTGAAACACTGTCAAGTGACATAATGTCAGTCCTGCATAATCCTGGTGTGGGCTTTATGGCAATCATTAATTTTATAGTCACCATATGTCTCTTACAGTATTCTGCAACACTAAGCCATTTCTGCCAATTAATTACAAGGAACATGCACTCCAATTAGTGATTTAGCCCTCAGAACGTGAATCCGTCTGTTATGGGTGGAATATAAAATGTCCCCCGAAGGTCATGTGCTTTTTGGTTCCCAGCTAGTGGTGCTGTTTGTAGTGGTGCTGTCATGGAACCTTGGGAAGTGGTCACCAAGGCTGGGCCTCTGGAGGGTTTTTACCTAGACTATGGCTCTGGTCTCTCTCCTGCCCATGATGCCATGAGGTCATCAGCCCTATGTCCTGCTGCCATTATGGACTCATCTTCCAACTGTGAGCTTCTGGTAAACATTCTCCTACATAAGTTTGTTGGGATTGGTTTTTCTGCTACAGCAATGTCAGCTGACTCATACACCACCCCAAGTGAGCAGAGCATCCCATGTAGAGCTGCACTAGGCTCCACTAACATTGAGCCTCCTCATGAATTTGCTCAGGATCATTCTCACCTTCACCAGTTCCACCTAAAACATGGACCTTGACTTGTACCATCCTCTTCTGGGTCTGTGAGACTGCTGTACCTATTAGAATGGGCAGCTATGGTCTCATCTGGCCACATCTCCTATCTTGTGTTTTCAATAGCACAGTTCAGTTGGCTGTCTTGCCTATTGAAGGCCTCTCAAAGTATTGTTTAAGAAAATTCCCTGCTACAGAAGTGAGTATTTTTGCCTTGTATTGTCTCAGTTTTCTCCAGTAATTATCAGTATATCCTGATTGCATGTTTGATCATTTCAGACTGCAGAAGCTGGTGAAAATCTTCCATTTCCTCACTTGTGGCCTTAGTAGCAGGTGTGCAAATTTGAAGTACAGTCATATTAATTGACTTTCCTTGTAGGAATGTGGACATTATTCTATCACCAACAGCATTGTACTTCAGAACAGATCTTAAGATGTCTTTTTTGATGATGAATACAACCCCATTTCTCTTTTAATTGTCATTACTGGCTTAGTACATCATACGATTATCTGATTCCATCCTGGGGGCTCACTTTCCAGCACCATCTCTGACAGTATTTCTCTGCTGTTTGTAGGATTTTCAGTGTCTGATTGTTTCAGGAGTTGGTGCTGGGTTCTTCTCCCTAGTGTGTCTTAGTCTGGAAGCTCAGCTGAAACCTGTCCACCATGGGTGACCTTGTTGGTATCTGTAGTATTAGTGGCTTAGCTTCCAGCATCACAGCAACACACAAGCCCCCACAGTAGGACAAACTGACAGATAAGTGATTGGAATGCAAAAGTTAGAAACAAAGAAGAAGGCCTCACTAGTTGGAAAATATGGCCTTAGTGAGAGAAATGATGCTGGAGATCACATGATAGAATTTTGTCAGACCAATGACCTGCTCATTGCAAATACATTTTTCACCAACATAAATGGTGATTATACACATGGAATTTACCAGAAGGAACATATAGGAACCAGACTGACTACATTTATGTAAAGAGGTGATGGAAAACTTAATACCAAAATTCAGAACAAGACCAGGTGCTGATCGTGGATCAGACCATCAACTGCTCATATGCAGGCTCAAACTAAAACTGAAGAAAATTAGAACAAATATATCAGAGCCAGGGTATGACCTTGAATATATCCCATCTGAGGTCAGAGACCACCTCAGAACAGATTTGATGCATTAGACATTAATGATGGAAGACCAGACAAATTGTGGCATGACATCAAAGACATCAATTCATGAGGAAAGCAAAAGGTTATTAAAAAGACAGGAAGAAAAAGAAAAGACCAAATTACGTACCAAAAGAGACTCTGAAACTTGCCCCTGAATGTTGAGTGGCTGAAGTGAAAGGAAGACATGATGAAGTTAAGGAACTAAACAGAAGATTTGAAAGGGCAACTTGAGAAGACAAAATCAAATATTACAATGTTATGTTCAAAGAACCAGAGATAGAAAACTGAAAGGGAAGAACACACTCTGTTTTTCTGAAGCTTAAAGAATTGAAGAAAAAATTCAAGCCTCCAGTGGCAATAATGAATGATTCTATATGAAAAATATTAAATGATGCAGGAAACATTAAAAGAAGATGGAAGGAATATGCAGTCATTATACCAAAAATAACTGGTGGATGACCATTTCAAGAACTTGCATATGATCAGGGACCAGTGATACTGAAGGAAGAAGTGAAAGCTGCCTGAAGGAATTGGGAAAACCCACAGCTACAGAATTGATGGAATATCAATTAAGATGATTCAGCAAACAGATGGAGCACTGGAAGTGCCCACTTGTCTATACCAAGAGACTTGGAAAACAGCTACCTGGTCAACTGACTGGAAGAGATCTACATTTATATCTATTCCAAAGAAAGGGGATCCAAATGAATGTAGAAATTATCAAACAATATCATTAATGTCATATGCAAGGAAGATTTTGCTAAAGATAACTCAGAAGTGACTGCACCAGTATCTTGACAGGGAATTGCCGAAAAATCAAGCTGGATTCAGAAGGGGATGTGGACCCAGGTGTGTCATTACTGATGTAAGATGGATATTGGCCAAAAGCAGAGAACACCAGAAATATGTCTATACTTTATTGACTATGAAAAGACATTTGACTGTGTGGATCATAACAAATTATGGATAACATTGCAAAGAATGGGAATACCAGAACACTTAATTGTACTCAGAGGAATCTGTACATGGACCAGGAGGCAGTCACTTGAACAGAACAAGGAAACACTGCTTGGTTTAAAGCCAGGAAAGGTGTGCATCAGGACTGTATCATTTCACCATACCTCTTCAATCTCTATGCTGAGCAAATAATCCGAGATGCTGGACTTTATAAAGAAGAACATGGCATTAGGATTGGAGGCAGACTCATTAACAACTTGCATTATGCACGTGACACAACTCTCCTTGCTGAAAGTGAAGAGGATTTGAAACATTTACTGATGAAGATCAAAGAACACAGCCTTCAATATGGATTGCACCTCAACATCAAGAAAACAAAAATCTTTACAACTGGGTTAGTAAGCAACTTCATGATAATGGAGAAAACTTTAAGGTTGTTCAAGATTTTGCTTTCCTTGGTTCTATAATTAACACCCATAAAAGCATCAGTCAAGAAATCAAAAAATACATTGCATTGAAAAAGCTGTTGCAAAAGACCTCTTTAAAGGGTGAAAAGTACAAATGTCACATTGAAGATGAAGGTGCTCCTGACTCATGCCATGGCATTTTCAGCCACATCAGATGTTTGTGAAAGGTGGATGTTGAATGAGGGAGATCAGAGTAGAACTGATGCTTTTGAATTATTGACACTCAGCTAGGATGGATGAGGACTGCACCTTCCTTTCTCATCAGGCAGGACTTTTCACAGTGTATTATTTCTGGTTTTTGCTTGTAACCAACTCAATGGCTTGCCCTCAGGCCTCCACCAGTTGGCCACATCCAGAGGGTCATTTCCTATACTTAGAGCCACTGAGGAGAGATGTTATTACATCCAGAAGGCAACTACACAGTGACTCCTGAACTGGGATTTGACCAGATAACTGGGCGTCAAAGCCTGGCCAGGCTGGCACATGAGTTTCGTTATCCCAGCAACTGGGCCAGAGGCCTCCATTGGGCAGACCCCTTACCAGCCAGCCAAGATGGGCTGGGCCCCATGACCTTGGCTGCAGAGAGGCATTCTGCTCACTTGCTGCTCAGTGACAAGTGTTACAGACACTTCAGCCCTCCAACTGGACTGTTTCCTGATGAGTAGAGTAATGCTTGGTAATGTGGGCAGTAGATCCATTGTGTATGCACATTTTGTTTAAGTCTAGCCAGACACACATTAAGAAAGGAAGCAGAAGTCAATTCTTCAGTTAATCTTTTTCTCCAACAGTCATAGACATTGTCTGTTTTTGTAGGAAGTAGCATTCGCTTGGTCACTCAAAATTAATGTGTTATAATTCAGTGAGTTGGACCTGACTCAATGGCACCTAACAACAACAACAATTACAGACTTCAGGGATAATAAAATGTGCCTAGGCAGAGTTTCTGAGAAGGATGCCTCATTTTGCTCCTTGACCAAATCCCACTACAGCTAAGAGGGATCAATGTGACTTGTTACCACTGCTTCTCTTCCACTTTGGGGGCAGATTGACAGCCAAGAGAAGAATGGGCACCCCTGAGGACAGAATGGATTGCAGCATTCACCTCAGCCTCAGCCTTTCTGTGTCTGTGTGGGGTGTGCTGACTGCATGTCACAGAGCACACCTGGGCCACATGTGAATGTTTGTGCCCTGCCAAGAAGCCACTTAGTGTGCACTGGGGCAAGAGGTGCTGACATCTGTAGGCCGGGGTGCAGCCGTCCAGCAACTGCCTCTTTGCTCTAAGACCCCCATGAAGTTCCTTGAGGCTCTTCCTGCTTCATTCTCTGCAGGTATGGCGTGAAAATAAGATATTTACTGCTTAGGAGAAGACTTGTAAAGATTAAGAAAAATAATACATGCAAGCTACTGATTGTAACCCAGCGTGTATTAGCTACTTTTGCGATGAAATTCCAGTTTTGGCACCAAGTCTCTGGCCGGAGAGCGTTGCGATCTGCCTCTGCTTTGCAACTACAGGGTGCCGAGCCAGTGGGGCTAGTTCCTGACATCTCCTGCCCTTCGGAATGCCTTGGGGGCTGAGTGCTCAGTGAGAAGTGCAGTGGGGGTGTGTCGGATGACTAGATGACACAGGGGTCACTGGAGAGGAATCCAGGTCAGGTTCCGGACACCAGTGCACAGTGTGTCCCCACTGTTCTGCCAATGCCCTAAGGCCACACAGCTGCCCCATAGATGGGGAGGCCGTGGGAAGTGGGTGGAGGGTAGAGGACCGAGTCCATGAGCTCCACATTCCGTCTCCAGGCCCTGCTCAGTCCCTCACAGCCCTGACGGATCACCATGTCCGTCTGGCTACGGTTGGCTGTCTCGCCTGTTTTCCAGAGGTTCCGTCAATACAGCTTACCTGTGGCTCAAGCCTGTTTCCTTTGTCACCTTAAAGAGTTGGCAGAAGGATAAATTTGCATTTTGAGGGCCGTCAGTGCAGGCTTTCTGTTTCTTGTTGCTTTGGGCGGCCAGCAGAGAAGTATCTTTCTGCCTTGGGTGTGAAGAAGTCACTGCTGTCCAGGAGGCTGGTTTGTACCCCACATGGGGCCTACTGTGCCCCCTTTCTCACTTTGTCTTTTGGGAACAGTAAGGCGTGGCTCTGGGCGTCTGAAGACTTTCTTCATCTCTACTTACCATGCGGCGTGAACATCAGATACACATAGTGCTGAGGTGGTTTGAACTGCCGGCACTTGGGGATGTTGCTGTGACCAGGCCTGAATGGATAGCCACCAGCACCCCGCATTTCCACTGTCATGTCCAGCACTGCTGCCATGGCCTTTCAAGCCATACTTGTGTTTCATGTGAAGCAGAAAGTTTTGGTTCTTTCACCTTATCTCTGTCTTCCTTTTATTTTACTTTCTTCAGGCCATGTAGGGGTATTGTATGTGTGTGTACCTGATGAGAGAATCTGACAGCATTCAGGATCTTCTAGCTCACTTCTGTGTCCAGATTTAGAATCCAGAAAATCAGATGCTGTTTTGAAGTGGCCAGGGATAGGATTCGTTGATGTTTCTCAGTATGCCTCCTCCAGTTCTCCCCAAACCCAGCTGGCCCAAGAGCCCATGGCTTGCTTTCCTTTTCAGCGAGGCGGAGGCTATCTTTTGCAGCAGAGGAGCTTCCCTGTGTTCATTCTTGTCTATACTTCTGTTTTCTGTTTTCTTTCTTTCTCTCTTTCTTTCTTTCTTTCTTTCCTTCCTTCCTTCCTTCTTTCCTTCCTTCCTTCCTTCTTTTCATGGTTGCAGTTGTTTCTCTTATGGGCTAGCTCTGCCACAAACTAACAAATTCCAGCATAATTGCATTTTAATGACACTCCTCTGTGGATAATCTGAATAGTGGGTTTTATGTGAGCATTTCCACGATAAAGCTTGGTTACATGGTGGGATGTTGACTGCAAATGACCATACGTCCTCCCTTACCAGCAGCTGGGTTTTTAGCTTCTGCCTCTGTGGCTTGAGAGCATGTTGCAGATCTGAGATGAAGGGAGCCTCGAAGTACTTAGGGTTAAGGCATACATCACTTAGGTTTCCCCCGCCCCAAACCTTAGGCTGATAGTACTTATTTTCCCACAAGTATTGATGAATGTGGGCTGAGGTTTAGTTCAGTTGGTAGAGTGCTACTTTGTGCCCTCTGAAGCCCTGGGTTCAATCCCCAGCATGGCAAAAGTGGGAGAAGGATGTGGCAATTCACTTCTGTAGCAATCTTGAAACAATCAGCCATTGAACACCCTATGAGGGTCGGAGTTAGACCTGACTCTATGGCACCTAACAACGACAACATGATGAATGTATGGCATAAATGTTTGGTCACTATTTTTAAATGTGAAAAATTTAACCGTCAGTTCTGTCCCATTTCTATCAAGCAGAGCATATGGCTCCCAAAGCAGCCCAGAGCACACTGCGGAGAAGACCAGCAGTTCACTCCGCCACCCAGCTTCATTTCACTTTCATTTTCATGGAAGCCATAAGAGCGTTTTGTGTTTCAGATCAAACGTGGTTTTGAGCAGTGAGTACGTTACCCAGCCGTCCTAAAAGCCATTACTTATCACTGTTCCAATTGAATCTAAGCCATCTGCAGCATTTCTTCCTTTCCATTCATTTTTGAAGCGCATCGTTGCAAGGCTGCTTCTCGACATGTCTCACTTGGAGAAACTACAAGAAGGAAGAAAGGAAAATATGTCAGAAACTTTAGATTCCATTTTGTCAATGCATTCTGCATAAATAATTCAATGCTATATTCCACTTAGCGTTTAAAAACTCAGTACTTATGCCAACTTAAAGGTAAATTTGAAAACTCTCAAGAAACAAAGTGTACCTCATTTATACAGATACATATATATTTATATATTTATATATAACTTTTTTGGTGGTACCTTCGGGTTGCACCCCCAGCCCATTTTTAATTTATTTTAATTAATTCATCTTTTGAGTCAGGGTCTTGCTAAGTTGCACAGGGTGCCTCTGGCCTTAAACTCATGGTCCTCCTGGCTCTGCCCCCTCAAGTCACTGGGTTACAGGTGTATACCACTGTGCCTGGCGAATCTTCTATTTCTTAATAGCACTGGCCTTACTGATATCCAGTAAGTTAAATTATTTCTTCTATGTATGAGTCTAGTTAATTTTTCATATGGACACTTGAGAGTAAGTGGTTGTATATGATCTGTATACTAATGTATTGCTAACTGTTCAGCTTCCCATCATTATAACAAAAGACCTGAGTTAATAGCCTATAAAAAGAAAGATTTTGGCTCACACTTTTGGAGGTTTAATCCATGATCCACTGACCTCATTGCTTTGGGCCAGTGGCCGCGACACATGATAGTGGAAGCATGTGACAGGAAAACTGCTCACCTCCAGGAGAAGAAGAAAAGGAGAAAAGAGAGCCAGGTGCAGTGGCACAGACCTGTGATTCCAGTTCTGGGAGGCTGAGCAGGATCGTGAGTTCTAGGTCAGACTGGACAGCAAAGGGAGCTCTTGTCTCAAAACCCAACCCAAACCAACCAACCAAATAAAAGGGGGCAAGAGGGACCAAGGTCCCACAATACCTCTTAAAGGTTCCACCACCTCCAGTAGCACTGAAGGCTGAGGACAAAGTCTTCAGGCCATGGGCTTCTAGGGGACACTCGGTGCAAACTACTCCGTGGGTGTAATTCATCGATCTTTGTTCTGAAGCTTGAGACACAGATTCGAGCCACACAGGGTTAATGAGACATGAGCGTCGTCCTCCCAGAAATGCACTTGAACTCAAATACTCACCTTTACCACTGGCTGGCATTGCAGAATTGGGCATGTGGTGTTTTCTGAAAGGCAGCATCATCTTTGAGAATTATGATAGGACAATGGTTGGAATTAGCAGGACTCTGCTGGGCTCTCTTGGAACCTTGGGAGTGTCATGCCTACACATTGAAGCCTCCTGCCATGTGTCAGTCTGTGAGATGACCATGTTGGGACATGGCAAATGTCAACAGCAAGGATCTGGAGAAAAGTCTGGCTCAAAGGCAGTCATACCCTCCCCCCACCAGGCCGGACCAGCTTCTATACAAGATTTCCCCCTCACACATTTCAGTGGTGGCACAGAGAGGACATGGGACCACTTTCTTGGACCCCATTTGGATTGCAGGGAGGACCTGGTTTTCATGATGCACATCGGTGACAAGATGGGTCTTTGGGAAGGGAAAAGAACTCAGAAATAATGCACACATATGTAAATTTTTCATGAAAATATTCTTCAAACCTCTTTGTTTTCCAAATGCCTCTGAATTGAAGGCTTGAAGAGCTTTGCAACTCTGCCAGGCCCGGGTGTTGCTGGAGAGGCAGGGAGGTGTGCTGAGCCTTCCCAATGCAGTCTCAGGACCACGCCTTAGAAAGAGAGCCAAGAATCTTGTGTTCCAAAGAGAGCCAGATGTGCCTCTGACACTCTTAAGGGGAGGGATGGAAAGTGACTTTGCTAAGCAAGCCCTGGGGAGCTGAGGGCTGCACTCCTGTGAGCTGGGTAAAGAGCGAGGGGGTTTTCTGCTGAGTCTCCTGTCTCATTGCTGCTGTGGGGGCTGGGAGAGGCTTCTGACGGTCTGTCCATGCCGGGAAGGAGGGCCAACAACAGGAGCAGGGAGAGGTGCCGTTCCAGTGGTGCGTCACACTCCTCTTGTTTGGGCACAGGTGTGGCAGAGCCCCACTGCCACATACACACAGGTTTGGAGATGCTATGGGTCAAGTCCTGTGCACAGGAGCATGACAGTCATCACACGATGGGCTTCTGGCAAGTATCTGTTGAGTAAGGGAAGCGGAGGTAAAGCTCTGGTAGCTCATGTCTGACCCCCACACTTTGCTTCCAGGCCTTCAGGAGGAAGGCTGCCGTCTGCCTTGGCTTGGGGGCCGTGCCGTGATGGCCTTGGCTTCCGTCACTCCCCTCAGGAGTGTTGGGGTTACCTCTGGCCCTCTTCAGGGGGCCGTGCCGTGATGGCCTTGGCTTCCGTCACTCCCCTCAGGAGTGTTGGGGTTACCTCTGGCCCTCTTCAGGGGCTCGTGCCGTGATGGCCTTGGCTTCCATCACTCCCCTCAGGAGTGTTGGGGTTACCTCTGGCTCTCTTCAGGGGCTCGTGCCGTGATGGCCTTGGCTTCCATCACTCCCCTCAGAAGTGTTGGGGTTACCTCTGGCCCTCTTCAGGGGCTCGTGCCATGATGGCCTTGGCTTCCGTCACTCCCCTCAGGAGTGTTGGGGTTACCTCTGGCCCTCTTTAGAACCCAACCTCTTGGAGTTTCTTTTTATGAGGGGGGCGGAAATCGCACCTGATCTCAGAGGTCGCTGGTGGAGAGCAGTGCAGAGCATGGGGACAGCGCACTTGTCAACTGGACGGTTCCACCAGGTGCTCCAGGCGGAGGCCCCGTTTCAGTTCTCGTTTGCAGTTACCTGCTGACGGGCCTCTTGGCGTGGAGAGGAAGCTCAGCCTGGATGTGCAGGTGGCCGTCCCTCAGGGATGACACCAGGGACGGAAAGCGCTGGCTCTCGTCGGACTGGCCACGTTAACAAAGGGCTGTGGAGCAGTGCATTGCCGAGTCCTGAGGGCTCCCTGTGGACTGATCCCGACTTCCTAAGTCCATGATCAGTCGTCGAGGCAGAAAAGGGGCTCCTGCTTATTGCTGCATGCGCAAGAGGTACAACTGAAACAGCTTTCTGGCCCAAAGTGCCTTCTGTTTGAAAAAATAATTTTCAGGTTTGCGCTGCTTCTCCGTGTAACTTCAGAAGATGAGTGCACACGGAATGTCATTGCTGCCAGTCACAGGACCCAAGTCTCCAGGACACATCCTCTGGCTAAAGACTTCCTTACGCTGGGCCATGCGGGGAGTGTGCGTCATTGCAGTGCTTAAACACCGTGCCACAGGAGGCGGCCAGAGAATCAAGCACAAAAACCAGCCCCGGCAAGCTCATGGTGCACCGTAGCGGAGAAAGTTAACAAGGACTGCTAGCTGGGACCATACAGCTGTCGCAATGTCATTTCCACAGGAAAAACTGTGATTGTTCTATGACCTTTAAAATTTTTGTGAAAACGTTAACTCTTCCTGTCATTCCTAAAAGTGTAGGGAAATGAAAAACAACTAGTGCTGCTGTTCATTCCGCACATCACAAAAGCAGTGGAAACATAGGAGCTAGGTCTCAGGCGTGACTGGTGCCTCTTCCTGTCTTGTAAGTCATGACTCAGGGTCTTTTCTAGGACTTGGGGTGTTGCTCTACCCGTTTCCAGGGGTGGATTGGCTTTCAGCTTTGTACCCTATGCTCTTCCGGTGTGGTGAGAAGTCTTCCCTTGTTTACACGGCTGAGCTCTTCACACGTGCCGGTGGCTGCGCATCTCAGGTCTCTCACACATTGCTGTGTATGACCTGCAGGGTTAGTGGTGGCTTCTGTGACCCCAGGCCCTTTGTTTCAAATTTCAGTTCCCGCAGCATCACTTTCTGCTCCTCGCCGCACGTCCACCGTCCTGTGACTCATTTCTGTGTAATGCTTGTGGCTCATCACTGGCAGATGAGGAGGCCACATACCACGCTCTTGTCTGTGTGTGAGCAGGAGGAGAGGCACCCTGCCTGATGGCCCATATGGTCACCTACCCTAAGCATCGCTCGTAACATGTAGTGGTTTGCAGACTGAAGATCGAGTGGCAAACTTTTTACTTTGCAGAACTACACTGTTAATACACAGTTAATACTGTGGTAACTGGAACTTGGACTGTGTCGTTGGGGGCCAGAGGTATGAAACTAAGCTTTCGTAACTTGTTAGTACAGTGCTGGATCCAGCCAAATAAAGACGACCTGATATAATAACATCATTGGCAGTATTTGTCCCAAACCTGACTGATTAGCAAGTGAAACCAAATTCAGATTCCTGAGCCCCAAGACAGACACCTTCAAAATAAGATTTTCTTGGATGCAGGGGGCCCAGGAATGTATGTATATGTGCAGGACATCTCAGGATGATTCTGATGGGCCCTCATGTTTGGGAAAACTTGATATGTAGGATTTCCTTCCAGAAACCACTAGCAAGGTTGGATGTGGAGGAGAAGAAAGTCAGGAGGAGATGGGAGAGCCAGTGCCTGCCACCAGGCCTGCCTTTCAAGATGGAGGTACAGGAAGCTTGGCCCGGGACATGGACCCCAGGTAGCAGCACAGGGCAGTGCAGTTCTGACGGTTCAGGTCCCTGAGGAGACTGCTTAGACTCTCTGGTCGAGGCACTCACCCAGGGCCCTTGTGGAGGCAAGCTTACAAAGCCTGTGCAGTCTCTTCTCTCTGACTAAATCTACACCACATCACCCTGACTTGTTTAGATTTTCCTCAAGAAATATATATATATTTTTTCATTTATCAAGCATTGAGGCGCAAAAGTGGGTGAAGAATGAGCTTCCTCCTCAAGTGTGGAATATTAATGAGCTGCTACGGGGGGTTCTTAGAAATACTTCTCGGTTGGGGCTGTGGCACGTAATTTATGTCCGCATAGGAGGCCCATGTTCTAAACCCTTTGTGCACATCCAAACTGTCCATGGGGCTCTCAGGAAAGTCTAGTGCACCCTGGCCACATTCCAGAACAAGGACATCAGGTGTCCTAGAGACAGTACCCATGCTGTGCCTCTCAGACTCCCAGGTGACACCGGTGAGCGCCAGGGCTGAGGGCTCTCATGGAGGTGTGGAGAGGCTGGCGGGTGGGAGCCCAGTGCTGCTGTCCCAGCCATGCTGCAAAGCCAGCTGGGTCTGCACCCAGTGCCTCCACAAGGGTGCGTGTGCTTGTTTGGCTTGTTCACGCCATCCCTAGTGGTTTCCGTGAAGTCTCATGGGCACAGCGTGCTGCTTGTTGTTAGGCGCTGTCAAGTCGTGTTGGACTCGTAGCGACCCTTGACTGATTGCTTTTTGGGATTGCTTTGGGAGTGGATTGCCACGTCCTTCTCCCATGTCATTTTTGTGGTGCTGGGAATCGAACCTGGGACCTTAGAGACTGCAGAGTGGTGCTCTACCAACCCAGCTAAATCTCAGCCCCCACTGCATGCTATTGGGGAGTAAAAAGAAATTTGGAAACAGGAGGCTAAGGTACACTTTCTGGCCACGGGCAGGTCAGAAGTAAACTGGTTTCATCCTTGCCATACTGCTCAGGCCCCGTCAGACAGAATGATGACAGGAACGGCCCCATTAATTTTCTTGTGTGCTTTCTGTGTGTGGAGAGATCCCTTCTCGCCCCTCTCATGTGGATGAGTGATTTTCCTTCCAACAAGTTGGTTCATTCAATTAGTGTGATGGATTTGGGGCAGATGGAAACTGCTCTGACATGCTGTGGCCGAGGGCTCCCCCACCCCCGACTCAACACAGCTTGCCTGGTGGGAGGGAGCCTCAAAGAATGAACCACATTGAGGTGGGCTTGGCTAGAGGGCCACACAGTGCAGACAGTTATGCGAGATTTAGGACCTCTGTGGCCGGCTCTGTGGCCGCAAGGGTGGGGGCTGCCTCTGGCTCCCATTCACCGCACTGCCAGCCAGCTTATTCTTAATGGGAAGCCTCAGTGGGTGGCTCTGCTGTATTACTGGCAGCTGAGCCCAGAAAGGCTCCATTTCTTTTGCAGTCCTCTTTCTCCCAGCAGCAGTTGCCCTGGTGAGACGTGGCCTGGAAGGACATGGTGAGGCTCTCTATTAAGGTCTTCCCTCCTCAGCAAAGAGTGGGTGCCCGTCAGCCCCCAGCTTAGTGCTTAACGCTCAGGCCCAGTCTGCCCACTACTTCCCTGTGGCCACGCCCCACCTGCTCCTCTGAGCCTGATAGTGCATGTGGCCATCGTCACTCAGTGCAACTGACTGCACATCTGCAGAGAGGGGGAGGCTGGTGACAAGAGGTGACTGACTCCCTTGAGGGTTCTGCTTTGGGCCGCTTAGGATTTAGCATCGAATTCCGCATCATTTGAATGCTTCGGCACTGCACACGCTTTGCGGAGCCGGGGTTCCCACCCCTGCATGACGTGGGCATTGCCTGGATGGACCTGCCTTCAGAACTTAAGAGAAGCCCAGGTCCAGAAGCACTGGGCTGGGGCCACCGTGTCCAGATGTGCTGAGCACCATGGCTGTGTGATATTAGGAGGCGGCCCTGGGGACCCACAGGGTGGCAGACTCCAGAGTTTAGATAAGTCAGACTCAGACACGTCAGTGAGTCTCTTTGGGTCTGGACACAGAGGTCCTCTCACTATGCCTGCTGTAGGAAAATACAGGGAGCTTGTTGCTGAGGTTACCATGGTGACCTGGGTAGTTCCCTGGGGGAGCTTCAGAGCCCTGCTGTGCTCTGGCAGGTGTGTCCCGCAAGGCCAAGGGACAGGCCTCATCCTCTTGTCAGCTCCCGGTCCAGCGTGGACAGTGGCTGCTTTCCAGCTGGGAGGCGGAGCCTGTCAGTTAGACACTGTGTCAGCTCCAGGTCCAGCGTGGACAGTGGCTGCTTTCCAGCTGGGAGGCGGAGCCTGTCAGTTAGACACTGTGTCAGCTCCAGGTGTGTTGTATCCGCTGAAAGATGGTACTTATTTTTTGCGTGAATTTGGGTTCAGATGCCAAGTGAGCCATACAGGAAATTTAAACGTATCCCACAAATGGAGTTATCTTTCTTTTTCTCACAACCCCCTACAACTCATTACAAATAAGAGACAGAGGATTATTTTTGATCCTAAACAAAACTTTGGTTCTAAATTTGCCTTTCTGGCTGTAGATGTTCTCATAGGTCTTTAATCAGTTTGTCCTTACTAGAACTTTTTTTTTGGAGAGTGGGTGTTGGGGGCTGGGGCTGCGCCCAGGGACTTGCACATACTTTCAAGCACTCCACCACCTAGTTGTACCCTCAGCCTCTTTTTTATTTTTTGTTTTGAGACAGGGTCTCACTAAGTTACAAAGGTTGCCTCTGGCCTTGAACTCTCGCCCTCCTAGCTCAGCCTCCCCAGTCTCTGAGATTACAGGTTTGTGCCGTCATGCCTGGCTGTGCCTATCAGACTGGAATTAGAAAATGAGGTCCACCATGATGAGAGGGAATCGTGGTGAGGAAGGCAGCGGGCACGCTTCTCATTGCCTCCACCGAGTCTGCATACACAGGACCTCCCTGCGCTCTCACACGCTGGGTGGGTCTGTTATGCTCAGGGCACAAGGGAGGAGCCAAAGAGGAAGGTTGCGTGATTTTCTCAGGGTCGCAGAGTTAGTCCAATCTCGGTGTGGCTAAGCAGCAAGCCTTCCGGGAACCACCTGCCCTCTGAGATGGATTCCCACCAGAGGGAGGCAGTGTAGACCTCATGTGATGGGGTCTCCACCTCACTGACTGTGGTGGAGTAATTGGTACCTGAGCTTCACAATTTCTAGTAAAGAATGCTTTGAGTAGGACCAGAGGAGGTTCTGATATTGTCATCTGACCAGCAGCCATATTTAGCTGGGAGAATCACCTCTCTGGATCTGAAAGAAACATGAGGTATGTTTTCTTAGCACATCAGACTTTCCCCTGTAGTAGCTGGGATGATGGTGGGCTTGCAGCAGTTGAGACGCCCAGCGGTGAGCAGTGAGAACTCTGGCTGGAATGAGCCAGGCACCTTCGAGACCTAAGAGCTTCGGCCTCTGTCCCATCCCAAACAGCTGTGGGGAGGTGTGTGTGTGGTGATGGTGAGCTGCAAGTGTGTCCCCATCTCTGACATGGAGCCAACTGCTGAACCTCATCATGATCCCTGGATTCTGTGATCCTTTATAGGGGCACACCTGACATATACTACTCTGGTGTGAGAAATAGAGTATGTGCTTTTTGAAAACAATAAACATTAGCAGGCAATACACTAAGAGGGCTCATCCCTAGAGGCTAAAATAGTGGTTATTTTTAGATAATATTCAGAGATATCTACAACTTTCAGTTTCCTAGCATCTTTAACCTATGACATTGTCTGGTCCCTGGATCAAGATGGGAGGCAAAGCCTACATGGTACACACCTGTAATCCCAGCACTAGGGAGGCTGAAGCAGGAGGATCAAGAGTTCAAGGCCAGCTGGGCTATATAGCAAGACCCTGTCTCCAAAAAATATAACAAAACAAACAAACAAACTAAAGGGCTACCATCAATCACACATTTGCCCCTGCAGATTCAGAGCTACAGATTGCCATTGCTGTGGCCTCTTTATCTGGCTTAGGTGCACTATGTAGACGTTGCATGGGTAAAGGTGATCCTAACCTTAGGTAAGCCAATAAAGAAAAGAAACATTGAGTCCCAAGCATGCTTTGTTTCATCCCAGTACAAGAAAACATGGCTGTCTTGTCTGGAAAATGCATGCTCTTTAGTGAGTAATGAAGTCTTCTCTCAGATGTGGAGAGCACAGCGTCCAGAGCTGGCCTCAGTATCACTGGCTTCCCAGGGACCCGTGTCGAGGAGACAGGCGAAGGGCATCCAAGGGACACGGCCACCGTGAAGAGCCTGCCCCAGGAAGGCTGTTCCAGGCAAGGGCCTGCGCTCCACTGTAACCACCCACTGGGAAACCTTTCCCTGCAAGCAGCCCCTCACCGCCCCACAAAGCCCCAGGAAGCTGCTGTTGTTGTTGTTAGGTGCCATCGAGGTGGTATCCAACTCATAGCGACCCTACATACAACAGGAGAAACACTATTGTCAGTCCTTCTCTGGTGTTCATAGGGTTTTCAGTGATGGATTGATTTTTGGGAGTGGATTGCTGGGTCCATCTCCCAAGCCTACCGTACCTGGTATTCTCAGATGGTCTCCCATCCAAGGACTAACCAGGCCTGACTCTGCTTAGCTTCTGAGATCTGATGGGATTGGATGCCACAGGGCTACAGCTGCAGACTATTCTCTCACTGCTGTTGTTGTTAGGTGCTGTCGAGTCGTGGCAGTGGGTTGACATGCCCTTCTCCCAGTTTTGCAGTGCTGGGAATCAAACCTGGGACCTCAGAGACTGCAGAGCAGTGCTCTACCAACTGAGCTAAATCCCAGCCCCCAGGAAGCTGTAAGAAGTGGAAATGGAATTGGGTTTTGTTCATGACACATGTGCTGATTTGTTCACTGGTTTTGAGTGTCCACTCTGTAAAAGGGTCCAGCTACATGCTGGGAAACAAAGGTGAGAATGTGGGTCCCACTCCCCCAGGGAAGGATTCCTGGTGAGCAAGCCAATGTGACCCACCAGAGTGAGGATAAGACTGGCTGGCCCTGTTGTCCAAATCTCTGTGGACACCACCAATGAATTTCCCACTTGCATTCCATGTCCTGCAGGGTCCTCAGGGGCCTGCTGACTCTGTGATGCTGCCATTGTCACATAGTGCTTCCTCCAAGGCCCCAGCCATTGCACTCAGGGCCCACTAAGACCAGGATGATCTCTTCTCAGAACCTTAACTACTGTTGTTGTAAGGTGCCATCCAGTCAGGTCTGACTCATAGCGACCATGTGTACAACAGAACGAAACACTCTGCAACACTGTCTTATGGTGCTTCTCTGCTATTCATAGGGTTTTTGATAGTTGATTGTTTTGGGAGTGGGCTACTGGGTCCTTTTCCCAACCCCACAGCACCCAGTATTCCTGGGTGGTCTCCCATCCAAGTACTAACCAGGCCTGACCCTGCTTAGTTTCTGAGATCAGACGGGTTCAGAAGCCAGGGTGGTACGGCTGTAGACTCTTAACTACTGGCATATGCAAATACCCTCTCTCCAAGTAAGTCACACTTGAGCTCTGGCTTGACCTGGGGGCCACTATATGACCCGCTACAGGGCCTTATTCCCAAGGAGCTTAAGGGCCATGGACGCTTCTGTCTTTTTCATCTGTGGTTGAGAAAACTGCATCCAAGAGATGTTAACCTTGGTCAAGCCTCAGTAGGGACTGACTGGGGGCCTGTGTCTTGGAGACCCCAGGGTAACAGGTGTCTTGGAGCCAGGGAGAAAGCTGCAGGTGCACTCAGAGGTTGTTGACTCTACCCCTTCTGCCAGAGTTATCTTATGTCACCTGGGAAACCGGTGACAGGATGAGGCTGGAGCCTGGTGCTGCGATCTTGGCCCTGTCTACCCTCCACACATCCCCCTTCAGGGTGACAGTTGTTCCCTAGCATCTTGTTATATGGATGCTTTGGTGTTGGGGAAAGTGCTATTTAAAGATGGTAGAGCTCTTGGGCTGTGAGTGTTCACCCCAAGAGTTGGATGGTGACTCAGAGATCGGCTATTGACTGCTTCACGCCCTTGCTCTTAAATGGTGCTAGATGAAGAAGTGTGCACAACCCTGGAGGTTACCAGCAAATGCACTCAGGGTTTCCTTGCAGTTCCTGGAAGAAGCTAAGGGGAAGCTGAAGCGTGTCTCCACAGGACAGCTGAGCTGCATGGGCAATTGCATGAACCTCAGGGGTGGGGACCAGCATAGAATCTGCTCAGAAAGGCACTGGCTTTCCTTTGTAAACCAGATTATTTTGACAGGTCATGTGGATACGTTTTTTCCTGGCTCTGTATCTGTTCTTCAAATGCTGGTACCTTCAGGTTCCGTTTGAGTGTCTGTGCCCTGGGTAAGGGCAGCTCCTCTCCCCAGTGCAAGGGCGTTCGGGCATCCTGGGTTTTTAAGGGACCTGGCCCTGCCCTGGCAGTTCAGGCTGAAGGCAGCCAGGTGGTCATCTGCTCTTGGAGATCCCATAGAGATCCTTAGGCCTCCCCAGCTCCTTTCAGAGGACAGGCTCTTGGATGCCTCATTGACTGTTCCAGCACCTAAAACTCTTGTCCTCTCTGGGCATTTTCATAATGTGGAAAACAGCTTTAGGGAATGGCCTCAGAATAACCTGCTTCCCCCCCCCACACACACAATCACACTCTCCCTTCCTCCCTCCTTCCCTCTGTCCCTCATATAAGGAAACCTACTCCTTCCTCAGCTGGCTGGCCTAAGGACTCTCCACATGTGTTTGGATGGTTCTGGCTAATTAATTGCCCATCATAAGGAGGAAGACTTGTTTCCCTACCCAGATCACACCCCCTAGGACACAGGTCTGGGCGGCCCTGAGGAGTTGGGGCTTCTCCCTGCAGATGTCTACCTGCCAGTGGGACCCAGAAGGTGTCCCCTTTTCAGAGCCCCTTTCTGATGTCTGAGTGAGCTCTACCATAGCTGGGCCATCATTTGGCACCATCTGCCTTGACTTAAACCAGAGCCACAGCTTCTGGGAGGTGACAGCCTGGGCCAGATCTGGGGCCCTAACAGCATGTCCAAGGAACTGAGACCACGCCCCCCCCCCTCAGGGCCAGAGAGTGAACTGCTACTCACCCTACTCCTGAAGACACCATTGGCTCATCTGTAAAATGGAAACCTTGAATGAGAACATCTGACTTCTTCTAGAGGACTATGAAAATGAAGCTAGATTGTACATGTAAAGCATTTAGGATCTGCTCTGTGAGGATGACCTTTTAAGGGATTTCTATTTTATTTAATTAATTAATTAATTAATTAATTAATTAATTTTTTGTGGTACTGGGGTTTGAACCCAGGGCCTCGCGCCTGTATGCTTTGCACATGCTGGACCACTGAGCTGTGCCCCCAGCCCATTTTTTTTTCACTTTTTGAGACAGGGTCTCCCTAAGTTAGGCACACTGCCTCTGGTCTCAAACTTGTGATCCTCCCACCTCCGCCTCCTGAACCGCTGAGATTACAGGTGTGTGCCATTATGCCCGGCAAGTTTCTTATTTTTTAAATTAGGGAGCATAAAGCAATTACTACAAAGAGGAAAACCGTGGAGATTAACTTTGTGTCTTTAAAAATAATGTTTGTGATAACAGTGTTTCCAATAGGAAGGGAAAAACAAATATAAGTCCAGTATTAATGGTGGAAGTGCTTCCTATAGTGCATGTCGACCTTTGATCACAACTTAGAATGTGGACTCCACTCTCAGTACTCCATGCTCAAGTTGTTGCTGTGTTCAAATCATTAAGGATGTTGCATGTGTAAGTGTATTTCTGCAAACAGGAAACCCCTTAATTATGTAATGAAATTTGCCTTTTATCATTTGGACTTTTTCTGAGATCATTGAATCACCTGTTTTATTAATTTAATGTTTGGCATCACAGAGAATACTAGAAGGTAGAAGAACCTCCCATACTCATGGGTTGAGAGAATCAATATTGTAAAAATGGCTGTACTACCAAAAGCAATCTATAGATTTAATGCAGTCTCCATTAAAATTCCAATGACAGACGTTGCAGAAATAGAAAAAATAATCCAAAAATTCATATGGAAACACAAAAGACCACGTATAGCCCGAACACTCTTAAGCTGCAAAGCTAGTGCAGGAAGGATCACGATCTCTGACATTAAACTATACTGCAGGGCTATAGTAGCAAAAACAGCTTGGTACTGGCACAAAAATAGGTCTGAAGACCAGTGGAAAAGAATTGAGGACCCAGAGATACACCAACACATCTATAGCCACCTGATCTTTGACAAAAGATCAAAGCAGACAAATTGGAGAAAAGATAGCCTCTTCAGCAAATGGTGCTGCAGAAAAATGAAAACAGACCTGCTCCTCTCAATATGCGTGAGAATTACCTTGAAGTGGACAGAAGACCTCAACATAAAACCAGAAACCTTAACATTACTAGAAGAAAAGATAGGCAATGCACTCCAACTTATAGGCATAAGAAAGCATTTCCTTAATAAGACTCCAATTACTCAGGAAATTGCAACAAGAATAGATAAATGGGATTACATGAAGTTAAGAAGCTCTGTACAGCAAAGGAAACAATCAACGGAGTTAAGGAAGACCCCAATGAATGAGAGAAAATCTTTGCATCCTACACATCTGACAGAGGACTAATTTCCAGAATTTACAAAGAACTTAAGAAAGCAACTCCCAAGACAACAAATAATCCAATACATAAATGGGCAAAGGAACTGAACAGACAGTTCTCAAATGAAGACGTTTTTAAGGCCTTGAAACACATGAAAATATGTGTCTCCCTAGCCATTAGGGAAATGCAAATCAAAACAACTCTGAGATTCCACCTAACTCCAGTAAGAATGGCCGAGATCAGCAAAACAAATAATGAGGAATACTGGTGAGGTTGTAGAGAAAAGGGAACCCTCTTACACTGTTGGTGGGACTGTAAATTGGTTCAGCCACTTTGGAAATCAATATGGAGATACCTCAGAAAATAAAAATAGAACTGCCATATGACCCAGCTATACCACTACTGGGAATATACCCAAAGGAAGACGGGTCATCATACCACAGAGACACCTGCATCTCCATATTTAATGCAGCACTTTTCACAATAACAAGGATATGGAATCAACCAAAGTCCCTGTCAACAGAAGAATGGATAAAAAACTATTGTACATATACACAATGGAATACTACTCAGCAATTTTAAAAAAGTAAAATAATATCATTTGCAGCAAAATGGATGGATTGGAGAACATCATCGTAAGTGAACGAACACAAGCCCAAAAAGAGAAATACCCGTATGTTCTCAATCATATATGGGAGCTGAATCATACTTAAAGGAAGAAAAAAAATCCTATACATAAATCGATTTATAAAAAATGCACAATTAAACTTAGCATAGAAGGAACAATTTAAGGAGTGGAAAGAAGGAGGGAGGAATCTAGCAGAGGGAACTGAAGATTGAAGAAGATGGGATGTGGAGCAGGGTCAATGAGGAAGGATGGAGGAGGAGAGGTCAAGCTCAATGTAAACAGCAGAACTTCATGAGTGTATGGGAAAAATAGGGGAAGATAACCCAAACACTTATCAGAGTGTAACTACATACCAGCCAGAAGGCTCCATAAACTGTGTGGGTCGATGGAAGCGTTGCCAAAAGTGAGATAAAGGATGCAGAATGGAAAAAGCCAGTGCTGTGTTACTCTGTACCCTGTCATCATTTACCAATAAAGGGAAAAAATAAATCTGTATGCTACAAACTAAGAAATTCTGAGGAAGGAATAAAGTCCTATGGAATAAATTGTTAAAAAATGTTTGGCACACTTAGTAATACGCATAAGCATCTACTCCAGTGAAAATGTGACAGTGTTGGCCCTGTGAATTGGTAGCTCCCACAGGGAGGGATACATTGCTGGCTGGATGCAGCTGCAACTGCTCTGTTCCTCCTCCTCCTCTTGTTAAAAATTTATTTGAAATCTTCCCGTGGAATAAGCGGCTCTAATCTGCCTTTCAGAAGATTTGACCTAGGAAGAGGAAAATCTTGCTTCATTCTTTTGATTTATTAAGATTAGAATAAGTATAATGATATTCCCATTACTTTATTCATTGTTTTATGAACATTTTATCTGCTTCTGGTGGTTTTTGCTTTTGATTCCAAAGAAATGCATGGTTCTGCCTTGATTATGTGTGTTTTAGTAACGTGAGAGAGTATTTCTTTCCAACACTGAAGGCCACCAGATGTCAGTATAATTTAACAAACAAAATCTTACCTGCCACACGTGGGATGTCATTATTTGTTCTAGGTGTGGGCTGTTTTGGTCCTATTTTGACATCTAAAGGTGTGGAAGAACTTGGAGTGACATGTACATACTGTCTATAAGCTCTTCAGGGGCTTGAGTCATCAGATGCAGTGGGAGAAGCCTTCTTGCTTTCACCTTGTATGGCTTCTAAATAAACGTTGTTGTTGTTAAGTGCCATCGAGTCGGTATCCGAATCATAGCAACCCTCATAAGGTTTTCAATGGCTGACTGTTTCGGGATTGCCTTGGGAGTGGATTACCAGGTCCTTCTCCCATTTTTGCAGTGTTGGGAATTGAACTCGGGACCTCAGAGACTGCAGCGCAGCGCTCTACCAACTGAGCTAAATCCCAGCCCATAAATAAACGTGGTGGCAGTCTATTTACAATCACACTTAGCACTGTGATGACATCATGCATGTCTGTGTGACATCATGTACCATAAGGACAGATTCTAGATCAGGCTGAGTGGCATCTGTCTGGGTGGCTCAGGGGTCTTTGGTCTCAGTCTTGGGCTCAGGTCCTCAAGGGCTGACCTTGGCTGCACCCACCTCCTCCATTGGGCTTCCCTTTCTCTGGTCAGTTCTCATCGGAGGGTCTCTTGCCTGTGGCCTGAGGATGCCCAGCCTTGTTTCATTTTCACAGCCAGAGGCTGAGTATTCTCTGAGGCAAGGCCACGCGCAGATTTTGTCTCACGTAGGTAATGTTTACCCCATCCCCTAGCTGAGGGAAGTCAAATCATTTGCTTGAAGTCTCAGGTGTGGCTGATTCTGAAGCTTTGTTGTTCAGAGTCTGCTTGATGACGATCAGCAGAAAGAAAGCCACAATGTAAACCTAGAACAAAAGCCTCACACTAGGCATGTTGTTTTTCCTGAGTCCAGAAAGGCACCCGGCAAGTGGCTGGCTGCCTGGTGAGCAGGACAGGGGTGAGAAGGGACTTCTCAAAGGTGTGGGGACAGGGCAGGCTGCAGGACTTGGGGATTTGTCACAGCCACATGCCAGCAGGTGGCCATGCAGGATTCCACATCTGATGAGGGAGAAGCTCAGAGGCCTCTCTGAACATGTGCCTACCTGGTCCCCGGGGAGGAGCTCCAGGGGGGCCCCCAGGTATGCCCCAACAGTAACTCTGTTCCCCCTGTGATAAATGCCTCCCCATGGGTCCCAGGTTGTAGCCAGCATCTCTGTAATCTCATTTATGGTCCTGCTGTATGGTGTTTGCTATTGAAAAAGCATTCCAAGTTTTGCAAATGTAGGCTCCCCACACAGATAGGCTTCCCTGAATTAAGAATAAAAAGATCACAGACTTGGTGGAGTTCAGACAGATAAAAATTTACATTACCTGATGGTACATATCCAGATAGTTCACATTTTTGTGTGCAGGACATACTTGTGTGAATAAAACTCATTTATTTGAAAGGCCCTTAAGGAGTTCATTGTCACCTGCCAATTAGGGACTGAGACTAGATGCTTGCAGCTGCATTTTGTCGCCATTAGGAATGATGCATCATGGCAGTTCCTCCAGGGGCAGGGGCTGATCCGCAGAGCAGCTGCCTAGAGATAAGTGAGGAAGACCTCCGTCTTCCTGTCCCAGTGAGGTCTGGGCCGAAGCTGAAATTCTTAGAGCTTTTCCTTTAGCCTAGGCATCCTGTGTGGCCACTTGGGCCTTAGAAATGGGTGTCTGTGTTACTGGGGCCCTGAAATCTTAGGGGGTTTAGACCCAAAAATCCTGGGGAGATGGGCCGGGGAATCCTAGAGATATGGACTCAGAAGTCCCAGAGATGTGGGCCCGGGAGTCATCTTAGTCATGTGGGCCCCAGAATCCTGGGGTGTGGAGGTTGGTGGTGCTCCTGGTGGAATGGGGACCCACACTGCAGTCACAAAGTGTTCCGGTGTGAGCTGGAGGTCCGGGAGCCCCAGGCTTTGCCTCTTGTGCCTGAGACAGTATTCCTGGAGGCCAGGCCTGCTGGAGAGGGTGTGACAGAAACCCGAGTTCAGGGGACACAGTCAAACAAGTGTGTGTGCCGTGTCCCTGGGGAGCCTTTGTCTTGTGGGCACATGCAGGTCTTCCTGCGTGGCATCTCAGCCTGGAGCAGCGCGAAGGGGGCTGGGTTTGGAGCTTCACTCTGCTCCCCCGGAACACCTGTCCTAAGGGACAGAGGTGCATCCACGGGTCCCAGAGCCTGCTCGGCGCAGTGCCAGCGGCACGCAGCACTGACACTGTGCTTGACTGGTCAGCTTTTCCTCCCTCCTTTCCTCTCCTCCTCCCTCCCTCCCTCCACAGACCTTTCTGGGTGGCCACCAAGCCTGGACATAGTGCCAAGAGCTGGGAGAGACATGACGTCCTCTCCTGGAGGGACCCCAGCCAGCCAGCACCATGGGTCACGGGTGTAAACCTGTCCTGCCCGCAGGACGCCCGCCATGAACCAGCTGCTCGTTCAGCTGTGGACCCAGGGACTCGGGTGGCCACCCTCTTGTCATGTGTGTGTGCAGACCCAACATGACGTCTCTTGTACCGGCAGGACTCAGCCACACAGGTTTCTCAGGTTGGGAGAATTCACTGCCTTCTCATGTCGAAGACGCGTCTGTGTCCCTGTGTGGAGCCCTCTCAGGGGAACGACACCTGGAGTCCCTCTGCCCCACGCTCAGCCAGGCTCCAGGGAGTCTGCTGGGAGTCTGGTCCAACCTTGGCTGCGGCTGACCATGTGCTGCTCCTCCTCCCTCTCTGTGTCCTCTGGGGCGCGCGTCCCTTGGTTTCCCTCTCTTCCTGCTGGTTCCTTCCCCCTCAGTCGCTGCCGCTGCCGCCTGCATTGCCGTGGGGACATCTGGAAGGAAGCGGCTTCTTCCTTGCTGATCTGATCCCTCTGCTTCTCAGTGCTCCTTCCTTGCATGTCTGTCCGCTGCTGGGCAGAGCAAGGCAGGGAAAGATAGTTACTGTGCTGACCCTGGCCTCCTCACACCTTGGGCAGCCTCACATCGGAGCTGTCCTTGGCCTCCTCATGTGGGGCACAGCCTCCTCCCTCCCCAGTCGCACAAATGGGCTGTTGGGGTCGCTGAGGAGACGGTCTCTTCTCTGGCCTGAGCCTTCCCTTCCCTGGAAGGCATATGAGAGGCTTCTAGAGGCCACAGCCTGAAGTGTCAGGAGACCAACTCTGCAGGCTGGGGAGTCCCCTTCCATGGAGGGTGTTGAGAGTATAGTCGTGTGAGGGACACAGTGTTTTGTCTCCATGGAGTGTGTATTCCAGAGTGGCATTTACAGTCTCCTAACTCAGTGCCGTGTAGATGCAAAGCCACCAGAATGAGAGGTGTGGGACGCCTTGGCGCCTTACTCTAGGCCGGACCGTGTGAGCAAACTCCCCTGAGCTTCCCATTTAGGATGTGGGTACATGTGTGCCTGGGGTTGTACCCCCAGACCACCTTATTTAGGAAGGTGCTGAGGTGGGTGCCTCCTGCTGAGGTGGACCCTGCACCTGGCATCACAGCCTGGGCACCATCATCTGGTGGCCTGGTGCTGAAGCTTGTTGCTCACTGCGTCCTGCAGACTCATTTGGACCATCTCCCCCCATGGGATACTCTGGGGTTCTTATGTTCTGGATTCTTGTAGGTGTCTTCGGACATACCGCTGCTGAGTGGGCTGAATTCTCCCACTTCTCCAACCCCCTCATTTGCTCAGCCTCTCCCTGGCTCTGCTGGACACTGGCAGGATCCTCTTCCCAAGGGTCTGAACACGCTGACCCATTGTCTCCCATTTCCCTTGCTGAGGCATCTGCTGGGAAGGCATCTTCCAGCATCAGGTAGCTGCCACCCACTCCTCAGGCACGAACACCTACCTTTCACTCCCTTCCAGCCACATCTTAGGGATACTTTCTTCCACTAAGACGACATCAAGGCATTTCACTAAATAAAGACAGATTTCTTCCATAAGAATTCATCAGTAGTTCTGCAACTAGTGTTTTCTCCTCTCCAGTTGTCATGACAACAGTGACCCTTTCCTAGAATGTGTTCATCCCCTTGTTGCCAGTGCCAGGACCCTGAGCTTCCTGTGCACTTCCAGGACGGTGCCGGGGCCCAGTGCAGGCTGTTCTCACCCTTCATGCTGCTCCCTTTTGGGGCGCAGATGCTCCCATGTGGAGCAGAACAAAAAATGATCTCCAGCCTGTTTTATCCATGGTGAAGGTTCCCCCGGCGGCCCCACAGTACTTGGTGGCTGAACCCAGGCCTTCCTGTACACTTTGCAAGTGCCCTGCCCCTGAACTGCATCCCCTGCCTCTTTTTAATTTTTTTTAAGACAGCGTCTTGCTAAGTTAGGCAGGTGGCCTCTAACCTGAAACTTGTGATCCTCCTGCCTCCCCTTCCCAAGTCGCTGGGGTAACAGGTATAACTGACGTGGTGATTTCTGAAGATCTTTCAGTGCTGGAAAATGGGAACAGCAGAGTGGAAACAACTGTCAGGAAGTAGAGGCTTCCTGCAAGCCTCTGGCCCTCCTGGAGGGAGCCTGGCCTGACTGTCATTGGCACCTTCCAGCTCCTTTGCTGGAACCCCAGGAACTCAAAGAGCTCTAAGCCACAGGGGCTGCCATCTTCAGCATCTGTCTCCGTCCTGAATGTCCCCCATACTTTCCTCACAGACGGCTCCTCCTCTTTTTATTCTCTGTCTTGTGGTGTATGCAGAAGTGTGCTCTCACAGTGATGGGGGGTGGACAGCCAAAGAGGGAGTGGGGCCATGTGCAAAACTGGAGAAGATCCAGGCTTACTCTCAGCTCAGGGTTTACTCACCAAGGGAGGACACTGTGGCTCCAAGATGGTTTTTTTTTAATACTTGGTTGAACCTAGGGTCTTGCACATACTTGGCAAGTACTCTACCCCTGGGCTGCACCCCAGCTCGTTCTTTATTTTTATTTTGGGTCATGGTCTTGCTAGGGTGTACAGGCTGCCTCTGGCCTCACACTTGCTATTCTCCTGCTTCTAGCTCCCCAGTGTCATGGATCATAGGCATGTGCCGCTGCATCTGCTCCTCAGGGATGCTTTTGTAGGATCTTGGAGTGGGCAGGGCACAGAATGGGGATTATTGGTGGATATTTGAAGAACTAACCTAGAATACTGAAGGTTTGCAAGTGTAACACGTGTGGGCAAAGAATGCCTCCACTTGCGTAGAGGACACTGTGTGGATCTTGGGGGACCCTGAGGGTGATGCCAGCAAGATGCTTCAGGGGAGGCAACCACTCGCCCCTGGAAGGGCCTCTCTGTGCTTGTGGCTGGGGGCCACGCGATGGCTTCAGCTGCTGGAGGGAGGCTGCTGCAGGGCAAGGCAGGAAGCTCTGAAAGAGGACGACTTCTGCCACGCGGCCCTTTGGTCTTAATTGAAACAAGAGCTCAGAGGTTAATGCCTCCCCTTGTTTTTATTAGATGTGCACTGACTTGACGTCTGCAGTGTAATGATGTCAGGGCAGCTAAATTGACTGGAGTGATCATAAAGTGATTCTGTTGATTTTTATGGCTCTAATTTTGTTGTAGGGCTGGGGTTTAGCTCAGTTGGTAGAGTGTTGCTCTGCACTCTCTGAGGAACCGAGTTCAATCCCCAGCCCCACACAAACAGGAGAAGGACGTGGCGATCTACTCTGGATTGGCCTTGAGCTCTCACCCTCCTGGCTCAGCCTCCCCAGTCTCTGATATTACAGGGTTGTGCCATCATGGCTGGCTGTGCCCGTCAGACTGGAATTAGAAAATGAGGTCCACCGTGATGAGAGGGAATCGTGGTGAGGAAGGCAGTGTGATGGGTGCGTGCACGCTTCTCATGGCCTCCACTGAGTCTGCGTACGCAGGACCTCCCTGCGCTCTCACACGCTGGGTGGGTCTGCTATGCTCAGGTCACGAGGGAGGAGCCAAAGAGGAAGGTTGCGTGATTTTCTCAGGGTCGCAGAGTTAGTCCAGTCTCGGTGTGGCTGAGCAGTCAGCCTTCTGGGAACTGCCTGCCCTCGTGTGAAAGGCATCGGCCGGTCTCTTTGCACCGTGAGATTTGCTCAGCTGCGTGGCAGATGTGAGAGGGAGCCTCAGGGGCAGAGCAGTTGCCTCGCGCTGTGATCTGATAGAACTACCCAGCTTTGCAGGTCTGCAGAGGTGGCCTCCACCATCCTGGCCCCCTGCCCTGCCAGCCTTTTGCTTTGCTCTCTGGGGGTCGAGCGAGCCCCATTTCTCACCTGCTCCCTGCGGGAGCACAGTGGTGGCCAACAGAGTGAGTGTTTAAATGCCCCAACTCCTCCAGCCCTTGGAACAATTCTCGTGCAGTGGTCACTTGAGTGTCCAGAGCTTCCTCCTGGGATGGAGATCCAGACACATGTAGTAGGAGCTGGCCTGACACTGTGCCCTTTGCGGGACGCCCACCTTTGCTTGTCTTGCTTCTCCACTGTGGGCATTTCTTTTCTGGGGCCGGCTTCTGGGGAATGGAGAAAAGAACACAAGCATGTCCAAGGGAGAAGCTCGGGGGTCTCCTCTACCGACACCCATTCTCTGCCGCCCTTGAGGGGCAGACAGCTCTCTGCCTGGTGTTTTTACCTCTTCATTACCATATATTCTCAACTCTAATCTGCACCCTTTCAAAAGTTTTGTGGTTGTTGTTCTTGTTAGGTGCCATTGAGTCAGTGTTTGACTCATAGTGACCCTATATGCAACAGACAAAACAGTATTGTCAGTGCTTCTCTGCTATTCATAGGGTTTTCAATGGCAGATTGATTTTTGGAGTGGGTTGCTGTGTCCTTCTCCCAAAGCCTATAGTATCTGGTGTTCCCAGGTGGTCTCCCATCCAAGTACTAACCAGGTCCGAGCCTGCTTAGCTTCTGAGATCTGACTGGATCGGATGACACAGTGCTACGGCTGCAGGCTTCAAAAGTTTTAGAGGGCTACAAGATCTGATGTGGATTAGAATCGCGTGGATTGGATGTCAGTTGAGACAGCTCACAAGTAGCCCAGCTTAACAAACACCTTAAGAAAACCTTCAATAAACCAAGTGCTCTGGTACATGGCTGGAATCCCTGCTACTTGGGAGGCTAAGGCAGGAGGATTACAAATTCAAGGCCACTGGCAGCCTGCGCAACTAGGTGAGACCCTGTCTCAACATAAAAAACAAAAAAAGTGGTAGGAGTGTAGTTCAGTGGTGAGCACTTGCCTAGCATGTGAAAGACTCTGGGTTCAAACCCCTGATTCTAGGGGTGGGGGAGAAACAAGATAGGCTGCAATAAAAGATAGGAGCCGTAACAAACAGAAGATGACACTGTGAAATGGAGACTAGAAACAAAGCAAACAAATGAATATTTATAACTCCAGGAAAAACATACATATAAGAAAGGAACACAAGTCACATTATGCTCCCTAGGCATAGCATCACAAAGTGATAATGTTGCAAGCATGTGGTACTGATCTGATGAAAATTATAATACAGCTAACTTGGAAAGAAAAATGAGTATGTGCGAGAGGAGTGTGTTGGGTGCAGTGACGTGTTCTATAGAGATGGGCGCCATCTTCTGTCACAGGAAGTCAGCATAGGCATAGGGTGGCACACTCTCCAACTAACATGGTAAAGAGAGTTAAAGTTCAGCTCAGGCTTCTGTGGGCGTGTGGACAGACAGCGTCTCCAGGAGCTGCAGTGAAAACCACCCCGTGACTCTGGCTCTCCATAAATGTTTCCAGTGAGACAGTGAGCCCCAGCCTTCGGTTCAGAATGGACCTTGCTCTCATACTTGTTTTAAGAACGTGACTTTTTCCAGTGCAGCTGATACACCAGGGAATTCTTGGGATGTAGTGTGGATTTTGTGCTGGCTTATTCATGATGAATGATATCACCAGTCTGGTCAAATGTTTACAAGTAGATATTTGGACAACTTCTCTCAGGACCATGGGAGTGCATAAAGTGTCTACACCAACAAATCCTTGTTGTTGTTGTTGTTGTTGTTGTGAGGTGCCATTGAGTCAGTGCCCAACTCATAGCAACCTTATATACAACAGCCAAAATGCTATTGTCAGTGCTTCTCTGCTATTCATAGGGGTTTCAATGGCAGATTGTTGTTTTGGGGATGGGGGAAGTGGGCTGTCAGGTCCTTCTCCCAGGCCTACAGCACCTGGTGTTCCCACACGCTCTCCCACCTAGGCACTAACCAGGCCCGAGCCTGCTTAGTTCCCCAGATCGGACGTTAGGGGAGTATGGCTGCAGGCCTTCTTCTCCTGAGGGAGATAGTAATATCGTTTACTCACGAGGAAAGTGAGGTTCAGAGAGGTTGAGAGACGGTTACTAAGCAGCAGAGCCAAGTCCAGACTTGTGCTTTAGGGTCCTGAGACCAGCATCTTAATCCCATCCTCAGTCAGTTACTTGTGCATCACTGTGACCAAAATATTCAAGAACTGAAAAAGAAGACAGGCTTGATCCTGGCTGTGGTTACAGAGGTGCCACTGCACCATGGCAGGGAGGTCACGGCAGAGCAGAGCAGCTCCATTCACCGTGTCCAGGAAGCAGAGAGAGGGGAAGGCAGGGAGGGAGCAGCCAGGGTAAGACAGCCCCAAAGACACTCTCCCTATAACTTACTTTCTCCAGTGAGGCCCCAATTCCTGCCTGTCACCACCTCCCAGCAATGCCATCACACTGTGAGTCCATCAGAGGGCTAACCCACTGACTGGGTCAGAGCCCTCCCCGTCTAACTGTCTGGAAATACCTTCACAGACACACCGAGCAGTGAGCTGCCCATCTCCTGGGAATTGCTCAGCCCAACCAAGTTGGCAGCCAAAGTCAACCATCATCTCCTATCTTTAAGGCCTTTTTCCAGGTAACCCACAAGCAAATTGCTAGCCACACCTCAGGGCTAAATAATGTGGCTCTTGGGTCCCCAGCTTTGCTGGAAGAATCCCATTTTGCTCCTTGTTTTTAAGCTGTGATGTGACACGCTCTTTCTCTGGGAAGGAAGGCAAGGTGCTAGGGACAAGAAGAGGTGTCTGGGCTGTAGGAGTAGGCCTTGACCCAGGGCTCCACCTCCAGTGTTGGTCCTGCCCCTGTACACACATGCTCTGTGCTTCCAGGGCTGCCCTGAGGGGCGCACATCACACAGGCTTCGGGGCAGGCAGAGGGAGGGTCCCGCCAGCCTCCGGTTGTGCAGAGCTCAAGTGGGTTCTATAGCAGTACCCACCCCGGGGGAGGAGCCATGTCAGGACCTCGGCTCAGAAGGGAAGTGCGGGAGCCTGTGTGGAGGGCCTGGGGAGGGTCCAGCTGGTGCCCCTCCTCCGCTACAGGTGGATGAGAGGGCAGATGGGGAAGCGGAGCTGCTGCCACAGTTGCCTCTTCTTGGTGGCCATGGCACCACTGCCCCTGTACCTTCCCTTCCCTTGGGGGTTTTTCTTCTTGGGGGCTATTTTAGGCTCTCAGGAGTTCTGTTGGGCATCCACTGTGGCGATGGCTGAGGCAGAAGCAAAGTCCTAGGCAGTTTGTCACCAGATTTCTGCACTGGAGGAAGCACCCCCGAGGCACATGCAGGTTCCCAGCACAGGACCTGTCTGTCCTACGTGTGACTGCAAACGGACTTTTGGCTCTGGTTCATTTTGCATGTTTAACAAAAACAAATATCGTATTTTCTCAGTTCTAATCCACACCCTTTCAACAGTTTTGTTGTTAGGTGCTGTCAAATCGGGTCTGACTCACAGTGACGCTGTGTGCAAGAGAGCGAAACACTACCCAGCACTGCTCTATGCCCGGCACTACGTCAGTGCTTCTCTGCTGTTCATAGGGTTTTCAGTGGCAGATTGTAATGGGAGTGTGTTGTCAGGTCCTTCTCATTTTTGCAGTGCTAAGGTTGAAGCCGGGCTGGGATTTAGCTCAGTTGGTAGAGTGCTGCTCTGCAGTCTCTGAGGTCTCGAGTTCAATTCCCAGCACCACAGAATGGGAGAAGGACGTGGCAACCCACTCCCAAGGCAATCCTGAAACAGTCAGCCATTGAAAACCCTATGAGGGTCGCTGTGAGTCGGACTCGACTCGACGGCACCTGACAACAACACAACAAGGTTGAAGCCAGGGCCTCAGCGCAGAGCAGCACTCTACCAACTGAGCTAAGTGCCAGCCCAGCTTTGGGGGTGACAAAATCAGACGTGGATGGGGTTCCCGTGAGCCTTCTCCTAACTCAGCTGCCTCAGCTCTCAAATGCTGAGTCTGGAAGAACGGGAGTGACCCCTCCCCGCCTGCCCCTGCCATCGTTTTCGTCAGTTGCTTGGAATCCTCTTTGCCTACCCTGCAAATCATTATGTGGCTGACATTTGTGTCTCCTGTGCATTGCAAGTATGAAGCAGGGCTGAGATTAGTGGCTCTCCAGCTCTGAGGGAGGGAGGCCCCTACCCTCGTCCACCCCTCATGCACCTGTCCAGCTCCTTCCTGGCAAGGCAGTGCTGGCCACCTCAGAGTTGGGAGGAGGAGTCTGCCCAGAGATGCTTCTTTGCACATAGCTGGGTCCTAGTATAGACTTCTTTGTCCTGGAGTACCTTTCTTGTGGCCCTGAGCCAGCTCCCCACAGAGGCCGGGGGGCTGGCCGCTGAGCCTCGCTCTCCATGGAGAGTTGGGGCCCGGGTAGCCAGCTCTCCACGGGGAAGTCATTGCTCCCCTGAATCCGAGTGGAGCTGCTGATGGCTGAGTTCTTACTGAAGAGAAATGTAGGGGCCCCTGCACTGCCCCTTCTGCGATGTCTGGGAACTGGGTCTGACTGCGGCTGTGGGGTGGGGCGGGGCCCGGGGAGGGAGGGCGTGTGGGTGAGTGCGCAGTGCGCCCCCTTGCTTTCCTGCGTGGCATTCCATCGTGAGGATGGGGCGCCTTTGCTGTGTGCTGCAGTCATCTATTATAATTCCAGCTTCTCGAGTATCAGGTAATTAGGTTATAATGAACGCCATTAGAGTAATTATGCCATTTGGAAGAATCACCCAACAAGCCATGAGAAATTGCTTTGGAAAATAAGAAGCTTTGATGCAAATTCCGTCTGAAGAATTTCTATTCCGAGGTGCAAATTCTCCAAAGCAAGAGCTCTGGTGGAGATCGAAGCCACAAAGGGCCCCTGGGCAGAGGCCTTTCTGCCGTCCGAGGGAAGCGCTTCTGCCCTCCAATTTGTGCTCTAAATGTCATCTCTCACACTGGGAGCCATTTCTGCATCATTTATGGAGAGCTGGCGTCGCTGCAGCTCCTGGAGAGGCAGGCTGTCCACACGCCCGCAGGAGCCGAGCTGAACTTTAATTCTCTTTGCGGCTTTCGTTGGAGAGCGCGCCACCTGGACCCCCAGGCTCAGCCTGCACGTTGATTGTTCTGAAGCACCACCATGCCATCCCATCCCAGCCGACTGACTCTGGCTGACCACAGGGCGGGGCTGGACCCAGATCCTGCACTCCTCCTCACTGGCAGTGGGTGGCCCTGGCCGGGGTGCTGGGCAGGTGCCTCATGTGGAGGCACAAGACTGGGTGTCTTTGAGGGGAGGTCCCCAATGGAAGGCACTGGCACCCGGCTCCCTCCCTGAGGGGCTGCCCAGCCTGGCTGTCATCCCTTGTCAGAAGTCACGTCCATAGGGCCCTCTCTTCACAGCTTTCCTGTCTGGGTTCACCCACCGCCCCCTGCGTCCCCCTCACACCCCCTGGCTAGGCCCCATACTTGGTCCCCCCAGCCCTGCACACGGCCCTCACACTGCCTCCTGGAGCCTGGCTCCTCTCCACTCACGACCAGTTCTGCTGGTTTCTGGGGATCATTTCTTGCGGGGCAAATGTGCTTCTGTCTTATTTTTAAACTCTGGTTGGTGCACCCAAAGTTGACCTGTCTGTGGGAAATATGGCCTGGTTGCTCGGCCCCTGCCCCACCTGTGCTGACCACAGAGCCCGGGCCTGGCCTTGTGCTCCTCCCCTTCCTGCTGAGCTCCAGGGATGAGCTGAGCTGAGCTGGGCCCAGGCAGGCCCGGCTGCAGTCACTGAGTTGCCTGAGGGAGGTGAATGGTGTGGAGAGCCCAGGGCACAGCTGCATTTGTACACCTTAGAGAATTTGGCAGCTGTGGAAAGGGAGGCCAAATGGGCACCAGGAGAAGGTGGTTGGATTGAAGGCAACTGCAGGTTGGGTAGATATCTTAGAGATTTGTTTCTCTTAGAGATCCTCTTACCTCCCAGGACAGGACACAATGTCAATAGCACCATTGCCAGTTACCCTGGAAGGTCGGGAAGCAGGAATCCTGGCCTCTGTGGGGACAGTGGGAGGGTTGCCTTGCCCAGTGTTTTGGGTATATCTATGGAAATTTCACAAACTTGCCAAAAGACAGTCGACTTTTATGTCTTTCCTCTCAATAGTTCATCTGTGAAAACTGAGAAGATATGAGAGAGAGCAAGGAATGGGAGGGGGCTGTGCTTAGCGCATTTCTACCGTGGTAACTACAGTCACAGCTTGTGAATAACATGTCAAGGCTCTGATGCAAACCATGCAGGTGCCCTCAGCAGCCACAGAAATGGCAGAGGTTGTTCCAGAGCTAGGCCGATGGTTGAACCCAGAATTACATATTTTAAATGTGTTTTCCTATGTATTGATCTCCCACAGGTCCTATTATTTCTAATTTATGTAACAAGAAGTAATAGAGTGCCAGGCAGGAAGGAAAGGCAATTAAGGTGCCTCTGTAGCCGCCTACTTCCCAGCGATATGCTCCCCAGCCACCTGGGATATGAATATTAATGTAGGCTTCTTCTGAGACACATGCCCTGCTCTGGTGGTCAGTGCTTCCCTGTCAGGGGGAAGCAGATGACCAAAATCACCCCTGCATTTAGCCATGAAGATGATAAGGACTATGTGAGACTTACTCACTCCTAGCAAGTGGAAAGGACTTTGTTCAATGGAGCCTGCTCCCTTACCAAGATCATGGTAGCTGGGTGCAGTGGCGCATGCGTATAATCCCAGCGGCTTGGGAGCCATTGGCAGGAGGATCACAAGTTTGAGACCAGAGGCAGTCTGTGTAACTTAGTGAGACCCTGTCTCAAAAAAAAGTTAAAAAATTGGGCTAGGGGTGCAGCTCAGTGGTCCAGCACTTGCACAGCATGCAAGCACGAGGCCCTGGGTTCAACCCCCAGTACCGAAAAAAAAAAAAAAAAAAAAAAA